>CAUYLG010061648.1:0-80528 GCA_963573385.1 Cacajao melanocephalus | reverse complement strand
TCATCCCTTATTCCTTCCTGTCTCCATTGTTAAGCACAATTATTGGCAAAAAAGAGGTTTTTAATACCCATTTTTAGACTGCATTCTAGCCTGGGCAATAGAACAAGAATCCCGTTCTCTCTCCCTCTTTCTCTTCCTCTTTTTTTCTCTCTTACATTCTTTTTTTTTATTTCTTTCACTCTCACTTTCTTTCCTCTCTTTTTCTTTCTTTCAAAAATAAAAAAAAATTTTTAAAAAAGCAAAGAGAAGAGCTATTAAAGGTATTGCAATATAAAGACTTTTTCTTTTGAAGTACATTATCACTTAAAAAATGTTATAGGAATAATAGGCATACATGCATATCAAAACATGTAAGTTGCAGAAATTGATTTTTTTGGTGTCATTATTATACACCTTTAATACAGTAAATAATAATGCTTCATTATCTGACAACTTGATTATAAGATTTTTATGGCTCAGTTCCTTCCAAATTTCCAAATTTATTTTTTACGGAATCAAAACTTGTACTTTTAACAACTTCATTTTCAACTGATGTAATCGAAAGTGAGGTCATTCAATTGCAAGATCTTAAACAATTTTCAATACTTTTTAATACTGAAAATGATCTTTCTGCCAATGTTGCTGTTACTGGGGCTGTTAAAAGTATTTTATAGGGGCCGGGTGCGGTGGTTCACGCCTGTAATCCCAGCACTTTGGGAGGTGGAGGTGGGTGGATCACGAGGTGAGGAGTTCAAGACCAGCCTGACCAACATGGTGAAACCTGGTCTCTACTAAAAATACAAAAATTAGCTGGGCGTGGTGGCACATGCCTATAATCCCAGCTACTCAGGAGGCTCAGGCAGGAGAATTGCCTGAACCTGGGAGGCGAAGGTTGCAGTGAGCCCAGATCGTGCCACTGCACTCCAGCAGCCTGGGCAACAGAGTGAGACTTTGTCTCAAAAAAAAAAAAAAGTATTTTATAGGATGTGAAAAGATTGTGATAAAATTAAAATAAATATAAAAAATAAATTATAAAATATATAAAAATACAATTTATATTATTTCAAAATATAAATTTTAGTCCACATAGAACTGATTCTTGTGGAAAAAAATTTCTAAAATGATTTAACTATTCATACAAACCAGCCTCATGTAAGTGTGACTTTAATACTAAATATAAATGTACACAATAACATTTTACTGTTTCTTCTGAACTTTCTTTTAACTTGGTGAAGTTGTACTAAAAAAAGCTCCATGATTTATGTGCAATTTAAAATGGCTGTGTATTCTCTCACTGTATCTTTATTATAAAGGAAATAATGTTAAACTTGCTTTTCTTTCTAATAATTGGTTGATTCAAAGCTTCTTGTAAAACTAATGTTCCTCTCTGACAAATGCAAAATCTTTCAGTTAATTTCTGTTTCTAAGCTTTCCTTGAAATGCTGAAGTAATTTTCAGAACTGGAGATTATGCATGTATCTTCTGATTGCTTTCCATGTGAATCCTGTGAACTTCTCCTGTGAACTTCTCCTGGTGTATTTTTTGTTTCATTGTAACCCTCTTGATGTGGCTTGGCTGTGTCCCCACCCAAATTTCATCTTGAATGGTAGCTCCCATAATCCCCAGGTGTCATGGGAGGGACCCGGTAGGAGGTAAATGAATCACGGAGAGGGCTTCTTTCCCATGCTGTTCTCCTGGTAGTGAAGAAGTCTTATGAGAGCTGATGGTTTTATAAAGGGGAGTTCCTCTACACAAGCTCTCTTGCCTGCCACCATGTGAGGCATGCTTTGCTTCAACCTCTGTCCTCTTCCAGGATTGTAAGGCATCCCCAACCATGCTGAACTGTGAGTCCATTAAACCTCGTTCCTTTATAAATTACCCAGTCTTGGGTATTTCTTCAATAACAGTGTGAGAACAGATGAATACACCTGCTTATCACACCCATTCTTCCTTCTTAACATTTTGTTGACATTTAGTTCTTATGGTTTTCTGCTTCTGTTAAACATGTACCATTAACTTCTTGAATTCAGCCAAAGAAGGCCAGATTTTAGAAAACTTTTATTATGTGTAATTCTTTTTAAAAATATTTTCCTGAGCTAGGTTTTTCTGAGGTTTGGTTCTTTCTGTTGAGCTCTCTTGATATTTGTGTTCATTCAAAACTGGTAACTTACTCTTTAACCAGGAAGATCTACTCAAGTGCCATCATCATTGCTGGATTACCTGCATAGCTATGGATTACCTGCATAGCTATTCTCTGTGTCCAGGGTGGTGTTTGATTCTTTCGAAATGAGTTTCAGAAGACGGTGCTGATCATCTCAGACACTCAGTTTCTGGAAGCTTGTTTCTATGGGACTGAGCTTTTGCTACCCCTGATGGATTTTGTGAATATTCTGAACCAGTAGGTTACAGAAAAAAAAAAGATTAAATTACATAATTACCAACAGAGAATGCTACCATTGGTCTTATAGTTGTAAAATAATGCAGAAGTACATAAAATAAAGATGGAAAATGTCACTTTGTTTCCCTCATAGTCTTCCTGCCACTGTTCCTACAACCCCTAGCCTACTTTCCTCCTCAGAGATTTTAGCTTTGAATGATTTTGTGTGTCTTATTAGCAAATTCTTTGGCTTTTACATATACATATAGATTTATACTTCATTAGTTCCTTCTTCTATTATATAAAATATGAAATTGGTGAAACCCTATATAAGATTTTGCAATGTGTTTCTATTTATAGAAATGCATATCCTGGAGATTTTTTTGTCAGTACATTTAAATCTAAATATTTTTGTTTAATGGTAATTCAAAGCAAATATTCTGTATTTTTAACATTCTTTCAAAAAATTTAGCTATTCACATATTTTTGCTTTTATAATAAATGTATTAGACATCCTTACAAATGTGCTTCTTTGAATATAACTACAAGTATTTCTGTTAGATAGATGCTAAGAAAGGAATTCTGGGTCAAAAATGATAGATATTGATATTTTTAATCAATGACCCCAAGCTACCCTCCAGGAAGGCTGCTCTTAATTAGCTTTCCCAAAAACACCTACCTCTCAAATGCTTTCCAGTACAGATTTTTCATGAAGATGTTAAATTGTGGCAAATCTGATGGGAAAATAAATTGTATCTTATTATTTTAAATTGTCATTCCTTGACTACTGATGAGATTGAGTATACTTGTATATGTTCATATTTTTTGTTCAATAAATTTCCTATCTGTGCTCTTTGCTCAACTTTTCTGACTTTTATTTGTTTATATGTAGAACCTCATTACATATGTTGTATATAAAGTGTTATCTGTTCTGTATGTTGTAAATTATTATCTCCAAGCTTATCGTTTTTTAGCTTAGTAGTCAACTGAGTCAACTTCTTTCTGTATGGGTCCTAAATTTTGTTTATTTAAGAAGTTTCATCATTTTGAAAATTTTAGCCTATTATTATACTATATTTTGCAGCATAATATTCAGCCCTTTAATTCACTTCTTAGATTTTGAGTAAGACATCAACCTGAAATTCGTTTTTCTATTTTCCCCAAACAGCATCGTATTAGTCTATTCTCACACTGCTATAAAGAACAACCTGAGACTGGGTAAGTTATAAAGAAAAGAGTTTTATTGACTCACAATTCCATATGGCTCGGGAGGCCTCAGGAAACATACAATCATGGCAGGAAGATGAAGGTAAAGCAAGGCATATCTTACAGCAGGAGAGAAACAGCAAGGGGGAAGTGCCACTTTAAAACCATCATGTCTCATGAGAACTCCCTCACTATCATGAGAACAGCATGGGGGAAACTACCATTTCAATCACCTCCCACCAGGTCCCTCCCTAATTTGTGGAGATTATAGTTCCAGATGAGATTTGGGTGAGAACACAGAACAAACTATATCAAGCATATAAAATGCATTCCCCTACTTTGGAAAAAGAAACAAAATCTGGGACGTTGGTGGCATTTCTGATTAGGACATCTACTAAACTGGAGGAAAATCACACCCATCAATTCACTAGACCTGCCTACAAATCTAAAATGGTACACTGGGAAATTCGTCAAACAAAAGACTGCACTTTATCATCTATTCTTGTAACAATTGCTTAGAAAGAAATAAAAAATGATGTGCAATTGGTGCTTACCCTCACACAAGGAGGTTACCAGCAAATAGAAACCAGGTTATTATATTATTATGAAAATTACTTAACTACTCAGAATTGTTTAGTGGGAGAAGAGAAAACCCTAGACCAAAGCAGGCTACAAATATGGATCTCAGAACCCATGCTTAGAAGTGACAACAACTCTTTGTTTATACCTATGCACTCCATTTTAGTTGGTTATTTCTCATTATATTTATATAATTATGTTTCAGTTATTTAGTCATGGTTAAGTATCATTTTCAACTAACCATTTTTATACACATTATAAACCTAGTTAAGGGTAGAATCACTTCACAAATGGTTACAGAAAGGAACAAAAAATTACTGACCATTGTGGTCAAGATTCAGAAGCTCAGAGTACACGGACTGGAAAAACACCAGTCTTTACACGTCAGGGGCTGCAGGAAGCTTCCCATGTGTAGGCTTCATAGGCACCCAGTGACTGCTGACTGAGTAACTGATATCTAATTACGACATTTAAACCTTGGGTATCCCACAGGAGATGATGGCATTTGTATAGAAAAGGCAGCAGGCACTCATTGGTTGACTGAGGCTTGGGGATGTCAGTACTGTGATTTCTGCTGTAAGTGGTTCATATGCGGGGGAAGCCACTTTAGAACTGTAAAATCATTCATGGAGGCCAAAATCTTTCCAGAAATGTTAGCAGTGTAAATAAATTCATCTCTCCTGTGTAGCATTGTCTTCAGGGAAGAGAAACCATTGGCAGGGCTAATATTTAAGATCAGTCTCAGTTTTGTTTTTAGTTTTAGTTGTTTTTTTTTTTTCTTTTGAGATGTAGTCTCACTCTGTCACCAGGCTGGAGTGCAGTGGCATGATCTTGCCTCACTGCAACCTCCAACTCCTGAGTTCAAGTGTTTCTCCTGCCTCAGCCTCCTGAGTAGCTGGGACTACAGGCGCATGCCACCACGCCCAGTTTTTTTTTTTGTTTTTTTTTTTTTGTATTTTTAGTAGAGATGGGGTTTTACCATATCAGCCATGATGGTCTCAATCTCTTGACCTCATGATCCACCTGCCTCAGCCTCCCGATTACAGGCATGAGCCACCATGCCTGGCCTGTCTCAGCTTTCATGCTGACCAGCTTGGTAACGTGACTCTCTCTCTCTTCAGTTTTCTAATCAGTAATATCCATTTCTCCTCGTCTCACCAAGATATTGTGAGAATAAATGAGAAAATAAAACAGAGTTAGTATGCTTTGAAAGGTGCCATATTAGTACAAGGTATGGTTATTATTTTTGTAGGCTATTATTAGTAACCAATAAAGAAAATCTGAATTTCACTCTACACCAACTAACTGTACCTTGAACTGAGAACTAACAACTGAGTGTCCGAATATAGAGGCTATATACATTTTTTCATAATCCCTCCATAGTAAAATCATTTGCAAGGCACTATATGCTTTGGGGGGTTTTATTCTTTAGGAAACTATTAACACAAGATATCTGGTAGCTCCAAATCCTTTAATTAACAGATAAACTAGGACAACCCAAATTGTGGATTCTAGTAGTAAACATACTTTTTTTTACAATGAAAGGTTAGCTGTACATATTTCAGCAGCAAAACAAGAGGAAAACATTTTATTTAGATACATTTTCTTGATCGCAGTGAATAATGCCAACCTTTGCAGTTGTGAGAATAATGCTCTTAGATTCAAATATGCAACACAATAAAACAAATGTATAGTAGAGGACCCGAAAGACAGGCAAAACTGTTGTGAAGGATTCCAGGGAAATCATTACTGTCTATTTATTGGCAGGCCACCAATACTTTGGGATTGTTGAAATTTGATGGAAATTTAGAGGCCATCTTAGTCAATACCATTTTTTAAAAAAATTTCAGAATTTACCTGGTAAAAAATGTTTACATAACGGTTTTTGAAAAAATATAGCTTCCTTCTACATTTCTTGAGAGGACAGGTGATCCTGTGCGTACAGGTCAATGCAGATATGTGATAATGGATCCATGCACATGGCTCTGGAGCCCTGCTGGAAGCACAGTGGATGACTGTTTGGTCCTGCTCGAAATGTCCACACCCACCACCCTCCTTCAGGACTCCCAGCTCCTCACTGTGGAGCCTACTATCCTGATAGTTCTCCCAGCCTGAGCTCTGACCTATCTTCTCTGGTCCAGCTGCAGGTACTCCACCACCCTGCCCACTGCCCTGCTTTCCAATCATAATGAACTTGTTCCTAAGAACCCCAAGAACAAGGCAGCCTCTGCACTTCCATATTTTTGCATTTGTTCTTGCACCCCTTCCCCCTCCACATGGTCCCCATCATTGATAGTGTGTCCTTCCCTGCCCAGTCCAATTGCTTGGTTCTTTGATTCTTCCTCTCTGCTACTTCCAGTGTAGAATTTAGACACTTTATTTTTTAATTACTGGTTTACACCATGGATTCCTAGAGTGCCAGGACCTCTGTGTTCATCCATCATTTAGCATAGTATCTGAACTACAGTTGACACTGGGTGTGATCTGGTTCAGGGGAAGACTTGAAAGATATCCTGGACTTTATTTGCTTCATACTTTACATCTATGCTACCAGACAGAAAGTAGTGGTTTCAGGTAAAGCACCTGAGCGCTGATGTATTAGACAATTCTTTTTGATCTAAAGAGGAATTGCTATTACTCATTGAGTGACAGGAAACTTTTCAAGAACTCCAGAACTTCCTCGCAGGCAAGCCATCCTGCCTTGCTGTGACCCTGCTCTCCTGTTCTCTACCTGATTCCAGAAAAGGTTAAAGGTGTTCCATTTCAGCCTTGGTGGATTCCAGCTTCACGTGGTATCAGAGTGCTGGTGGGAGGTAGAAAGCATTGCATAAAGTGGTAGTGTAGGAGTGCCCTGGGGTCAGCTTACTCACAATAAGTCTGCGAGAATACCCTATCAAGGAAAAAGAAACGCGCAGGGTAAAAGAGTAGAGACATACTTTTGATTATAAATTTGTAGTGCTATAAAAACTCATACATTTCAATCATTTTTCATTCATTTATTAATATTTACTGTATGCTGGTATGTGTCAGGTTCTGCAATGGGTGCTAAGTAACTCGTGGTAAAGCAGGCATGATCATCCCCACACTCAATGAGTGAGCAAAGCAGAAAAATGGAACAGAATTCCAGTAACATGTGAAACACCTTGACAGGAGGAAGAAGTGAATGATTTGGTGCCTAACGTGGCATAAGGCGTTCAAGTGTCTGCAAACTTAAGTGTAGACCTTGGCTTGGCTTTTCAGGAATTGCAGAAACTCTGTTTGTAGATAGAAATTAGGTGCCGCTTGTTTTCATAGCATCTGTGGTATGATCTATATCATGTTTTAACATGTGATAACAGTATTAAAGCTTTCTGGAAAATATCATATACCTAATAAAATATGTAACTTTTTTTTCTGATTACAGAGATCACATTTTATTAATAGTCCACACTATTACAAATATTGCTTGTAATGTTTGTTTCAATCATTGTTCAAACAAGCACAGCTGCTGTCAGGAAATTCTATAAAGGAGAAGTGATGGATAAACTCATGAAGAAACTTCCAGTGAAATCCATTTGTAGAAATTCCTTTCCTTTCTTTCAAGAGACAGTGATCAGGAAGAGTGACCATAGTTACGTATAAGGTCATCAGAGATGCTGAAGAAGAAATGATGTGTCTGGTTGATAGGTAACGGGGGCCGGGGGGCCGGTGAGCAGGGAAGACAAATAGAAGGATAAAAACATATTATGTGATGCAGTTAATGTTACATTAATCAAAAAGCACGTTTGTTTAGTTGGTCTACAACTTCTGTTTCTATGTGACTAAAAAGTAAAACAGCTAATATCTGTTTAGCTGTTATTTCGTAGAAGAACCAATTTTGGCATGTGATAGGGTTAAAACAGATTCGATCTGACATTCTAAGCAACTCCATATGCAGTTCTGGACACAGATTGCTGTTTTGAATACGATGACCCCAAAAAGCAAATTTTTGTGAATACCAAGTCAGATGAAGAGTATTTAAAGGAGCTGAATTTTTATTTCAAGAAAAGAAGATTATATTTTCCTCAAGCATGAGAATGATGAATTTAAGTATGAGGGAGATGAATTTTATTCTGCATGGTGACCAAAGGTAGAGATTGGGTTACTTAATGAAGGGTCCAGGGGACAGAGTCCAGCATAGTATTGAGTCTTGTCTTCTCTTGGGAAATGGTGCTATGGTTTGAAGCTGTCCTCCCAAAGCATGTGTTGGAAACCTAATCTCCAATGCAAGAATGTTGCGAGATGGGACCTTTGGGATGATTAGGCTATGAGGGCTCTGCCCACTTGAGTGGATTAATGAAATTATCAAGGGAGTAGAGTAGTGACAGTGAGAATGAGTTTCTAGTAAAAGGATAAGTTTGGCCTCTGTCTCTCTCTCTCTCTCTCTCTCTCTCTCTCTCATGTGCACACAACATCTCTTGCCCTTCTGCCTTCCACCATGGGATGCAGTAGCACAAAAGACCTAACCAGATGTGGGTCCCTTGATTTTGGACTTTCCAGCCTCCAGAACTAAGACATAAATCTCAAGCTGGCTCAGGACATCCTGGCACAACTCACGCTACTGCTTCAGAAGATGCAAGCAGTAAGTGTTGGTGCATCCATATGGTGCTAACTCTGAGATGCCCAGAGTGCAGAAGCTGTGAGGGCATGGCTTCCTCCACCTGGATTTCAAAGGACGTCTTAGACAGCTTTGGTGCTCAGAAAGAGACATTTGGTGGGGTGGAGCTGCTGCAGAGAATCCCTGTTAGGGCAATGCCCAACAGAACTGGGTAAAGGCCGCTGTAGAGACCCCAGAATTATAGAGCCACTCATGTGCAACTCTATCCAGGGAGAGCCATTGCATGGCTTGAGCCCAACAAAACCATGGGAAGTGAGGCTTATTCTGTAGGCTTAAGGCTCCCTGTTGGTCTTGGGGTTTAATTGATAACTGTTCCTCCTTTCTTCTTTCCTGTTGTTCCCTTTTGGAATGGGAATGTCTG
The DNA here is from genome assembly GCA_963573385.1 of Cacajao melanocephalus. Taxonomy (NCBI): domain Eukaryota; kingdom Metazoa; phylum Chordata; class Mammalia; order Primates; family Pitheciidae; genus Cacajao; species Cacajao melanocephalus. Next base: position 71,390 of record CAUYLG010061648.1, on the reverse strand, counting down.
TCCTATGCCTGTTCCGCTACTGTATTTTGAAAACAGATAACTTATTTCATAGACTCACAACATGTCAAGACCCCATTTCTACAGAAAATACCAAAAAAAAAAAAAAAATTGGTGGGCATGGTGGCACATCCCTGCCCCAGTGTGTCCAGAAGGGGGCAAATGGAGAAAATGATTATTCTGTAGGCTTAACGTGGCCTGTTGGTCTTGGGGTTGACTTGAGAACCACTCTTCTTTTCTTCTTTCCTATTGTTCCCTTTTAGAATGGGAATGTCTAACCTATGCCTGTTTCACTATTGTATTTTGAAAACAGATAACTTGTTTAATTTCACAGACTCACAGTTGGAGGAAAATTTGGCTTAGGATGAATAGTGCCTTGTTTCTCACCCATGTCTAATTTAGAAGAGACTCTGTATTTTGGAGTTTGAGTTGATGCATTGAGGAATACATTAAGACATTGGGGTGTTATTTGGCATTCTATAACTACTCTCCTGGTAGTTTTGGCAGAACTGTTGCATGCAAAAAAGATCAATCCATATGCAGATCAAATGTCCATTCTAGTAAGAACAAAATGTTGCCTCTTTCATGATAGATGTTGTCCAACATAATCAGCCTGCCATCACACAACTGGTTGATCACCCTGGGAAATGGTGCCACCTCAGGGGCCTCAGTTTTGGTATTTAGTACTGGCAGATTGGATACTCAATGATGGCTGTAGACAGGCTGGCCTTGATGAGTGGCGATCCATATTGCTGAGCCCATGCATAACTTCCATTGCTGCCACTACGGATACTTTATTCATGAGCCTATTGGGTGATGACAGGCAAGGCTGGGGAAATAGGCCGATCGGCCACAGAATGGGTCATCCTACTCACTGTTGTGACATTCCATGAAGCATTTCTTCTGACCAAGGAACGAACTTCACAGGCAAAGAGGCGTGGCCATGAGTTCATGTTCATGTTCCAATGGTCTTATCAGGCACCTCATCCATCTGCAGCAACTTTCTTGGTAGAGTGGTGGGATGGCCTTTCGGAGATGGAGTTCTACTGCCAGCTAGGTAACAAGTCCCCAGGTTCTCAGTCTTTTGTGGGGCTGAGGCTGTATAGGTTCTCTAGAAGACTGTGCATGTTCTGAATCAGCAGCCAATGAATGGTATCTTTTCTTCTCAGACAGCCAAGACTCATGGGCCCAGGTATCAAGGAGTGGAAATGGATGTGGCACCGCCCAACGTTACCCCTGGTGATCCACGGGGAAAACTGACTTCCTGGCTCCATGACTTTGTGCTCTACTGTTCTAGAGGTCCCAGTTCTAGAGGGAGAGATGTTTCTACGAGAAGACATAACAACGAATTCACTGAATTGAAATTAAGATCACTACTTTGTTACTTTGGACTCCTCATTCCTCTGAGTCAAAAGACTAAGAAAGGTGTTATAGCATTGGCTGGAGTGATTAACTCAGGTTACCAAGGGAAGATTCAACCATTTTCCCACAAGGGAGGTAAGAAGAGTATGCCTGGAATACAGGAGATATCTTTGGGAGTCTCTTATAATTACCATGCTCTGCAATTAAGGTCAACAGAAATCACAACAACCCAATCTAGGCAGGACTCCAAAGGGACCAGACCCTTTAGAAATGAAGGTCTGTGTCACCCTGCCAGGTAAAGAAACCTGGTCAGCTGAGATGCTTTCTGAAGGCAGAGAATACAGAATGGAGTGGAAGGTGGTTATGAATACCAACTATGACCACAGGACCAGTTACAGAAATAAGGATGGAAATTGTCATGAGTATTCCTCCCTGCTCTGTTATGAGTGTGTTTGTATGTATATATGTGTGTATCAAGCAAATGTCTTTTTTTATTCCTGTATTATAGCTTTATCATATAATATAAAAATTATTGGCTGTACATTACTATTTAAGTACTGTTAATTTTACATCATAGTGTTCAGGTTATGGGATATCAGGAAAAGAGTGAACATCACCGAAAGACTTTACTTCCTCTTCCGTGGAAAGGATTATTATATTTTGGTTGTACACCAAAGCTAAAACTGCAGTTTTATTACCTTTGGCAGAAATTTTAGTTTGTTATTGTCATTATTTGGAGATTAAGTATGGCTTAAGGAATAGTGTATGGGTGTCAAGTCAACAAAGGCTGGCCTTTTTTTTTTTTTTTTAAACGGGTTTTACTCTGTCGCCCAAGCTGGAGTACAGCTTACTGTAATCTAAGCTTTCTGGACTCAAGTGATCCTCCCACCTCAGTCTCTAGAGTAGTTGGGACTATAGGCACATTCCATCATGCCCAGCTAATACTTTTGCATTGTAATGACATGGTTTTGCCATGTTGCCCATGATTGATGATCACACTGCAGAGATTATACTAAATAAAGGAGGCTGGGCATCTATAATCCAGCACTTTGGGAAGCCAAGGTGAGAGGATTGCTTGAGCCCGGGAATTCGAGGCCATCATGGGGCAACATGCCAAGATCCCATTTCTACAAAAAAATACAAAAAAATTAGGGGGCATGGTAGCACACACCTGTGGTCTCAGCTACTCAGGAGGCTGAGGCGGGAGAATCACTTGAGCCTAGGAGGTCAAGGCTGCAGCAAGCTGTGATCGCACCACTGCACTCCAACCTGGGTGAAGAGCAAAATCTTGTCCTAATAATAATAATAGAAAAGTGTAACAAAGACCCAGGGAAAGAGCTGGGTGTAATCCAGCTCTTGTGAGGCTCTGTAATCCCAGCAACTTGTGAGGCTGAGGCAGAAGGATTGCTTACAGGCAGGAGTTTCAGACTCTGTCTCTAAAAAAATATTTTGAGTTAAAACTGCATTTCTGCAGACAGTCATGCAGAGGTAAGATCCAGGACAATAAGGTATGATCCAATGGTAACCACCTGGAGGGAACCTGGCAAAGCCTGGCTGTTCAGATTCTTCTTGGCCTCTCTGTGACAGTTTCTTTCCAGGTATAGATGGTACAGGGCAGGACACCTGTCACAGGAGCGTGTCTTCAGGGGAGGAGTGAGGGAGAAGATCAGAGAGTGACCTTCCTGCTTCTGAGGATTTCTCAGTGTCATTCAGTTTAAAATACTCAAAATGAAAGTGCCATATTGTGAGGTATTGTGTTCTGATCCCCAGCACAACCAATGCAGAGAAAGGCATCAGAATATGAAATGCTTCAGAAACTAAATTATCATGCAAAGGGAAAATAATGAGGAAAATAAAGGCCTGACTCAAGTGTAAATAAAGCTGATTGCAGAAACAATAATCCCTTTGTTTACTCTTTTCAGCTGATATGTATCTTTTACATAAGCAACACTGAGATAATTAGAATTTCTTCTTATTAGAATTCCTTCCTAATTTCAACATAAGTTCTATCTCACTGTTTCACAATTTATTTGGAGGTATGATACATCATTTTTCATAGATATTTATCCGGTGCTTATTTCATGATTATTTCAGTCAAAATAATTGACTAATATCAAATCATAGCTTGTTAGAAATGGAAATTAACTACAGTATATTTTCAAATGGCAAACGTAGGTTTCATGTAAAAATTAATGAAAATTTTGAGGCACAGTGGATATAAGCTAAAATTTAAATATTACTCATATTGCAATATATTCATTATTTTGGATTTGATAAAGAGAAAATATTACAGATTGTCCTTTTTTTTTTCAAGAATACTGGAAAACATTACAATATTGGTTTTCATGAAACTCATGGTATTGATCCATATGTTTTTGGCTCAATTGCATTCTTTTTGGTTATTATGTGTGTGCATAGCATAAAGAATGATTAAAAACATCCAACAGTATGTTTTGAACTGGTACATAACAGTAGTGATCAATGCAAATACACATATTTAAATCTTACTAAAGCCAAACTCCTCAAATAATAAAATTTCAAATTAGCTTTAAGGTTCCCCAAACGGAAAACTACCCATTCCCTAAACAGCATGTAGCGATTTCATTTTAGTCTAGGTACACCAGCTCAGAATTTGTGCCTGCTCAGGAATATACTTCACTCAACTCAAATCAGAAACGTTATTCTGTCTTGAGAGCCAGTGCATTTCCACAATAGAAGCTCATTTGACCACATGCTGGTGTTCTCCAGAAAGTCACTTGTATTTAAATCAGAGACACAAACCCCTTTCTTTGGTTCCTCTGCCCCTCCCCCTCTGCCACCCGAGTATATTTTCCTTAGCATGTGTAATGTTAATTGGAGTTTCATGTGTGCGCTTGGATCTGAATATACTTCCAGATGTGACTTTTGCAAGCAAGTTCTTTCAGACTGAGCCCTTTCATATTTCAAATAAAATTGTACCACACAAGATATCTTCAATTAAAAAAAAAATCTAAAAGACACCACCGTTAGGATGATTAAACACAACATTAAAAAAATATTAAATTACATTTATATTCTAAATTGGGTCATCTGATTTTGATTCTTGATTTTCTCTTCCCTTCCACTTTAAAAACTGCACAGATCCTAGGGATATGATCTTAACTTAAAGACTAAATCTGTGTTATTCACTATAAAAAATCATCTAATCCTATCTGAATTTGTAGAAAACTGAGGACAATATTAGAAATCCTATAAGGTAAACAATGTATACAAAGTGATGTCAACTGCCTAAAATTAATTTTATTTGTACCTTTGCCCGCTGTTTTCATTATTTTGTAAGGACAGTAGATAAGACACAAGGCGAATATCTGCTTTTGTGTATATCCTGCCGTGGAGCTGGAGAGGAAAGCAAGGTTGAGACAAGATGAGAGGGCTAGGTGTGAAAAGAATGAAGCAGCAATTAAATCGCACTTCCTACACAGTCTATGCAAAAGCACAAAATTATTTCCATGGTCATGTGGCCAAGTCTGCTTTTAATTAGCAGGAATTCTCTTATCTTTTAAGTCAATGAGTCTTAATTTTCTCCAACAGAATTAAATAAGAGCTGAATCTCAGTAACAGAGACAGACTTTTCTCTTAAAAACACACGCACTCCAGTGTCCTGTAGCTAAAGGAAAAACAGCTAAATTTTGTCATATTTGGGGGAAAATTATAATAAATAACATTCCACAGCAAAGCCCTTCATACTTAAAATCCAGAGAAACATTGATTTTACTCAATCAAAGGAAATGGGGGAAAATTCACCATCAGCCATGATGTGCCCCTCCAATAACGCTCGGAGCTGAATTCTTGGCCATTTGTGAAAAGCTCATTTATAACCCTTCTCCTGGTTCTACTTCATTGGCAAAGGCAGAGACCAAAACAAATAATTACCATAATTATTTTGGTCCCAGATTAAATCCTTTTGGAGAGTACACATTTGTTTTTGTATTGGATTTTATTAGTCACATACATCTGAGTACAATTTCTATTATACCTATTTATGAATACCAAAATATTTGTCCCACTCATAGTGGGATGGGCTGATAATATAACATATTCTTACCTCCTTTACTCTTTACTCCTCCATTTTTCATCATCACCTTAGTTTCCATCTCTCTACTTTGAGAGGTACAGCAAATAACATGCATAATTTAATTGTGAGCTTTTAAAAGCAAAGAAGTAGATTTAGTTTTTCCTCAGAGCATTTTATTAAGGAAATACTCTTAAAGCTAAGAAAAATCCAATCTGAAATACAAAAATGAAACAAAAATGCACAAAGATATATTCTATTATATGGGGCTTGCTTTGATCAATCAATCAGACCAAAATTTTTTAGGTCCATATTTCAATGCAAATATCAATGGGGGAGGTTAAATCCAAGTCTCCAATGTTTAATGAGGTGTCTATTTCATTCTTATTAACTGAAATACTTCAAAAACCAAAGTGGCTAAACTTAATAATTTTATTAGACTGTAATAGTTATTTTATTAACATTTTTTCTCCAAGGATTTTTCTGTCTGATTATGAGTACTTTGCAATTTCAGACAGTATGATGGATGCTACTTTTCTATGACAAGAATTTTAACAGCCTTCCTCAGCACTCAATGCACACCCAATTATGCGTCTGAGCTAGTAACCTTGAATTTATGTTGCCATGGTGACAAACTGGTCATGCATTATGGATTATCATTGAAATTCTACACTCCTACCTAGCATAATGAGAGTTGGGGACTTAATCAAATCAGCCATTCTGTGTGACACAAAGTGAAGAACTAGCTCTTATTGTTCAGCGCCGAGAAAGGAAGCAGGCCTGCCGGGGAGGCAGCTGCGGTGCTCCAGCCTGATAGATGGCCCTTATATACATTTGTGAATGTATAGACAGATGGTGCTCAGTGCCTGGAATTTCCAGCTTAGGCAGCAGCTGTTCGGATAACCTCTGCCATCTCACCTTGTTGTCATGGAACATTGAACAGAGACTGAGAATGTGTGTGGATACATTGACAATCTGACTGCATTTACACTGCATGGCATCCTCCTTTTATCTTAAGATGCTGGGCTAGAAGGAAGGCAGAGTGAGGGTAGAGGAGATGGGTGGGGGAGGGCGGCCAGGAGTGTAAGCTTCGGAACGCCCAGAGCCTGGTGTTGGAATATCTCCCATTGCCATTTTCTACGAAGAAAGACAGACAGTGTTAGGGTGGTCATCTTTGCCTTGGAGAAATCTAGTTTGCTGCATTCTCAAAGCCCAGAAATCATAGGCAGAGTCTATGCCTGGATATAGTTGAAGCTTCCTCTTCATCTGTAGGTAATAGGTATCTTTGTTATCGCTTTGCCTGTTATAGAGACAAAATAGCAGCAACTTAAGGTCAAAAGGAGCAGGTTGGATGTCAGGTCAGCATCTAAACAGAGACGAGAGCACTGACTTCATGTGGTGACTCTGAACGTGCTGAGGATAAAGCAGTGGAGAAATGGCCATGGATAATTCCTGATTTGAAATAGTTTTCAGGCAAACAGACTTGTTAAATAATTTTTCTGTCTGTCCAAAATTATTGAATTAATGCGATGCTTTAGAAAGGCATCAAGCTCCGTGAGTCTCAGCTTCCACGAAAATGTTTCTCAACCAAGGAATGAAGATATATAATTAAGCTTGCAGTCCACCTGCCCCCTTCCTCTCTCCCCATCACATCCCAGGATCATCGATAAGGTTGTGATCATTAATAACCCCATAAACCCCACAGGTTACAGGACCGTTAAAAGGCCACCGGTGGACAAGCATTCTACCTACTGATTGCTTTCATATGAAATTTTCTATTTGCTTAATTTTATTTTTTTAATTATTTTTTTCGTTTCTTCCTAATGTCAAAATTTAAGACTGCCTCGCCCATGTGATTTGGGAGACTTATTTGTGTGTGCATGGAGTCAGGGCTTTCTTAGATATTTCATGAGGCTTCATGCCTCTGGCCTAATCTGCTAGACCTCTCTGACTGCAGAATAACTGAAAATGTATCAACGGAACATGCTTTGTCCCAGTAGATTATAACTGCTCTGAAAAAGCCATCATACTCTCTTAGGTAAATGCCTAGCTGCCTATGAGGTATGTTGGCAAGGTCCAGGAAACAGGAAAAGCTCTGTGGCCCATGTTATCTATACCTGTGGCCAGTAAGAAGGTAGCTTTTTATATGTCTTGAAATCAGGTCAATATTACACATTTAAAAGCTTCTTGGGATCTATTCTTGACACCTAGGGAATTGTATGCATTGGAAATTTTAAGAATTAATGGAAAAGTTTTTGTTATTTCTGAGTGCTATTCTGGGCTATCTATACATAGACATAAAGACTTATGTAGATCTTATTTAGGCATGTAAAACTGTCATTAAAACAATGACATTATATTAAAAATAAACTATAATCTTTGCCATAAAATTAAATAACTAAATGAAAAACATAGGAACAAAATCTGCAACTACCTAAATATATTTTTAAGCATCTGTCTTATATGAATATGTCTTATGTTTGGGTGGAGGAAGTAGTTTATGTCAAATATAAAAAGACAACATTTTTTTGAATTCTGCATCTTTGTGTCCATGTATAAGCAACGGCTTAGATATAGAATCACCAAAAATATTTTACTCCACTTCTCATTTTTCCTGTGAAACAACACTTAATGGGTGGCTCAATTTTTCCTATAAAAGTTTTACAAATGGCCATACTGAGAGCCTGTATCAAATGGTACTTTCAGCTCTAATTACATATTTTAAATTTTTGACAGAAATCAAGTAAGAGTAAGAGATCAGGCATTTTTCCATTAATTCTTCAAAACTAGGCATATATAAATATGCTCTAGACAGATATATTTAAAACGTTCACAATTAAAAGGCACTTTGTTTATTTTCTTTAAAAATAATTATATAGGTGTTATCTAAGCCAACAGAAATTTTTTTCTAAAACAAAAAGTATTCACATTTTAAGAAAATTTCTTATTTTTAAACTGTCTTTGAAACTTTTCAAATTTTCAACATATATTAAATCTGTTGCCAGGCTGGAGTGCAATGGCACCATCTTTGCTTACTGCAACCTCTGACTCCCTGGTTCAAGCGATTCTCCTGCCTCAGCTTCCCAAGTAGCTGGGATTACAGGCACATGCCATCACACCTGGCCAATTTTTGTATTTTTAATAAAGACAGGGTTTCACCATGTTGGCCACGATGGTCTTGAACTCCTGACTCCGTGATCTGCCCGCCTCAGCCTCCCAAAGTGCTGAGATTATAGGCATGAACCACCATGCCTGGCCCTAACATACTTGGATAATTTCTATTTTCTGTGTGATTTCAGTGTCTCTCACACATGGAACCACTTTTACCATCCCTCTTGTTAAATAGATTAATAGAACCCAACAATATGCAGTACTAAATTTGCGTTTTATGTATTTATATTTACTAAATGTGCTAAAATTGCATACAGGCTGCGAATGGCATGGTGAGAAGACAAAGAATTCTTAAAAGAGAATATATGAAAATGTGTTTTCCTGTTCTTAGGGGTCTTGGAATTTAAACTGGATATTGAAAGATTTAGAATTGGCCTTCCCGCATTGAGCTGGTACCTTGCTCTATGGTGGTGAAACTGGGAAATAAAAGTGCACTCAGAGCTGCCAGCATCCATGCCCCACTCCCCAAGCTTCCACGCCAGAGAGATTTCCACCGGGAGAGGCACACAGCAGCCAGCGATTTCCAGCTCGGCTTCACTGAACGTGCCGGTGTCTTGGATCTTACTGCGTGGCCGTTGGCCGTGGAGGAAACACGAGGCTGTAGTCTCAGAGCTCCAGCTATGCCAGCACCCATGCCTTCACCTCCAGCCCTCCTCTATGTAGCTCTCATTGCCCATTGGTGCCCATGTACCGCGGTGGTTGGATCCGCTTTCTGTCATAAATGAAGCAGCATAGTTTCAGAAGCATGTGTTTGAGGAGAGTTGTGTACTGTTTTGTTGTGAAAAACCAGAGTGAGCATCTTTGACCTTTGTCTTCACTGCCTGCAGGCTGGTGAGGCTGTGGCTCCCCTCCCGAAAAGGAAGGTCAACCCAACCCTCTGAATTCAAACAGGCTCCTCCCTCCTTTAGAATCCGTCAGGTATGAGTGTCAGCTTGAAGAACGAATGAACCTACTCCTGAAGCAACATGGCCTCTTAGAGGAGAAGTCAACACCCACATCCAGATGCAGATTCCTACAGGTTAGGAAGCCAGGCGGGGACCCAGAAGGTCAGATTCAGGGCTGAGAGCTGAGATGGCCCACAGCTTCGCTTGGTCAAAGTCAGGTCAACCGGGCCTTCAAACATTTCCTTCTCTCTTTTTCTGCTTTACCACAGCCTGCTCTGACCCTCAGATCTTTCCTGACCTAATCTGTTCTCAAGCTGCTGCAGTTGCTAAGGGGAAATTGAAGATGTGTTCTAGAAATACCTCCACCCAGCTCACCTGAAAGCAAGGGCCTATACTTAGGTTGTGAGGTGTAAACTACAGCCGAGAAAATGGGAATCTTGCATGTTCCTCCTGCTTCCTTATTCAGCAAGAATGTAGCCTTGCAGCCACAGGGTACAATTGTTCCCTGGAAGAGGCAGATGGAGGCCAGAGAGGCAGCAGCATCAGGATGTGACGAGTAGGTAAGGTTCCCCAGGAGGATGCGCAACATGAGCAAAGCATTGCTCCTGGGTTCCACCTGCCACTCCCACCCGCCCTCCTTTGTGCACAGCCTGTGTGTCTGCACCGGCGCCTATGTCTGTCTGTTTGTGCATAGAATGTGGGAACAGCATGGTGTAAGGCACTTGTTTTTGAATATCTTTTAAGCAACAGAGCATTCTTTCAAGTAAAATTCTATGAGATGTGGTCTATCATCCAGATTGAAGGAAATGTGGAAGGAAGCGGCATTGTGACCTGCTCCTCCACCAGGTCCGTCCTGCTCACAGGTTCCCCACAGTTCCTGGCAGAGTATGAAGTATCCCTTCCGTTCAGCAACACAGTGGGAAAAACCACTGGTCTAACAGAAAGCAGGAAAATGAGTGCAACACCACCAAATTCTACGAAATCTTGAACAATCCTCTTAGCATTCTGTGACCTTACCTGTAACATGGGAAAATCACATGCCCTCCGTGAAAGACTTCATGAGCTAAAGAAATTAAACACTGAATAACATGAATAGAGTGTAAGAAAATGGTGAAGTATTCACGTGATGTTGCCTTGATTTCCTGAAAATCTGCTTAGAAAAAAAAGGGTGTGGCGTTATACTTCGAATAATCATAGACAATCTCTAGGAAATTTTAGAAACAAAATAAATTATAACAGATATTTAAGAAAGGCACCCATCCGCATGTTCATATACTTCCCACCTACATCCCACACCCCAATTCAAATACATGTCCCAATAAAAATACATTGGAAAGAATCTCAAGTCACTAGGCTGTGCCAAGGTGAGATTGAACCACAAATATATTTTCATTTATTTATTTATACATCTCATTTAGTCAGTATCCACCAGCTTAATTAAAAATTTTTGTCAAATACACAAAATATACTGTACATAAGTTATAATAGGAAATTGATGTCTTTGGGAATATTTCATTTTCATGTACTCTAAAAATCTTTTTGGAGTTCCTATATCCTGACAAAATTTGTGGCATCTCTGATTCTTAGATTTTAACTCTGAGTGCTTCATTTATCAAACCTACTAAAATATGCTAATGCTTGGAATCATATACGTGTGTGTGTATATATATATATGTGTATATATATATATATATATATACACATATAAAGAAAAGTAGTTCATTCAGGTTCAAAACTAACTTATTGTCAAATTGAGAAATTATTATTTAATTTTCCTCTGTGATGTCAACTTTCTATTTGCTTGGTAGAACTGGACTTGCTCAGAACACTGTCCAGCACCTCAGAGGAGACCCAGCTAATGCCAGGGACTTAGCTCAGACTTTGTGAGCCACATCTCCTCACTACACTCTGATGGATGGAAGAGCCTGAGTCATCCGTAAACTGACCTCCCACCCTCCAGGTCCGTGCCCTCATGACTGCAGAGCAGCCCCTTGGCTCAGCATCCTCCTCACTCCATGACACCTCAGCAGTGGAGGAAGGGATATTAGGTATGAAGTAAGCAATATCATTTGGCTGTGTCCCCACCAAAATCTCATCTTGAATTGTAGCTCCCAAATCCCCATGTGTCATGGGGAGGATCCAGTGGGAGGTAATTGAATCATGGGGATGGGTGTTTCCTGTGCTGTTCTCATGATAGCGAATAAGTCTCATAAGATCTGATGGTTTTATAAAGGGCCATTTTCCTGCACACACTCTCTTGCCTGCCACCTTGTAAGACATGACTTTGTTCCCATGCTTTCCACCATGAGTGTGAGGCCTCTCTAGCCACGTGGAACTGTGAGCCCATTAAACCTCTCTTTCTTTATAAACTACCCAGTCTCAGGCATTTCTTCATAGCAGTATGAAAATGGATTGATACAGGAAGGGAAAGCTTCTGTGGTTTTGCTTAGCCATGGCCAAGTCAGTCCTGGGGCATTTAGAATACACGTCAGTCAATTGTGCTTTCTTTAGCAATACAATTCTCCACAAAAGAGTGTGGTCAGATGTTGCTGTTTTCCTGTGATGGTACTGGTTTCTTCCTATGGACCTCACTTAATTATTAGGAGCATTTTCATTCACTCCAAAAGGTGCAAATTTGAATAATCAATATTATGGTCAACCCATTCATTAACATTATTACATATTATAATTAATTTGTATTACAATTATAAGTCAAGATTCAAGATAAAGCAAAGTTTAAGTAACTATATCAATAAGTACTATATAAGAGTTTCATTATCTGAATTTAAATTTTACTTATCAGTGCCTAAATTAGTTCTAACATTTTTTATTGGGGTTACACAAAAACAGCCTCTGCCTTTCAACACTTCTTCAATGAAGTAGGAACTTCAGTCTTTTAAGACTCTTCAGCGATGAACACGCTGCTGGGTGGTTCGTGCCATTAAGTCACATGTTTCAGGGCTGATGTCTGAGCAGCAGTGACATAAAATTCTGATGTCACCATGCTCAACTGTTCTCCAACCTGCCCTGGCTTGCACTCCCTTTGGTATTCTCTGAAGTCATGATACTGGGTGCGTTCATTATTTTTTCTCTTATCTAAGACCCAGAACAGAAATGCTCTGAGCTGTGGTTCACAAGAAGAGAGAGCAAAGAGGATGCCATGGCTGTACATTTTGAAGGTAGCAGCATGCTTGTTAAACAGAATGCACACTGACTTCTTTACAGAACAATAGTAATTTTTCTTCTTAAAATAAAGCAATGTCAGGTTATTATTAAGGTGGCACATCTTAATATGTGAAGAGCCCAGTATTATACAAGTAGTTCACTGTAAAACGCCAACTGGAGTTTAATAAGAAAGACAATGGGAAAGAGAGAGAGAGAAAGAGAGAAAGAATGAAAGGAATTGTTTCCCCCCAATACATGTCCACACCAAATGTTGATTTGGTGATGCTAAACAAATGCAATTTTAATCTTCTTATAAACTAATTAAACAAAATGTTTTAAATAAAAATAAAATATATTCTAAAATAACTATAAAATATATAAGTAAAATTTTCAATAAAAATACTTTGCACCATAGTATATTTACTTACTTTTGATTTCCACCCATCCAAGTGTTGCCATAATGAATTCAACTTTGAAAAGAAAGCTAAGACCCTCTGATATTGCTATAGTGCAATTAGGGTAGAAAAAGAAAAGGCATGAGACAGCCATTGGCTGAATGTGAGTCGAATTGGTGCAGAAGGTCTAAAGGTCATAGTGAGTTAGAAGAGAAACACTAGCAATATAGCAGAGGAAGCAAAAATCGCTGTAAATATTCAGGTGAGGTGAATAATCAGTAGCCAGTGTTGGTCAGATGATTCCAAGAATCTTAGCGTAGTTAAGACATTTTTAATTTCAAACGTGCTCCAGAGAACTTGGGGGAGGATAAGAAAGGAAAAACTGAGATGAAGCAAAACTTGAAAATAAGAACTAAGTGCTAAGGATTATATCCTTTTTCTTATCAGAGCAAAGATGTAGACAAGATCTAATAATAGGCTTTAACCAACAGGCGGTAAGAGGAGACACTGGGCCCACTGAGGAAGACAGGATGGGCAAAACTAGCCTTGAGTTTATGCATGGATACTTTTATTTAAGCCAGGAGAAATGTTTTTCTCTCACATAGGTATTAAATTATTAGGTTATGACTGAGGGAATCTGAAGTTTTCTTCCCAAGAAGATTTTTTTTTCTTTTCTTTTGTGGAGTGCTGGGGACAGCGGGAAGAGGGATCCACTTCTTCTCTGGTCCAGGTGAGTCTTTCCGTGGGATGCAGGCACCTGGCCGGCAGGTGTGCCCTGACTTTCCCTGTGAGCTCAGTGGCAGTGCTGGCCAAGTCCCTGTGTGGAGCTGCATGGTTATCAAGGGTGGGTTCTCTTTGGTGCCCATATTTCTTGAAGGTTACTTAGAACTTTGTAGTTTCTTTTCTTTTCTTTTTTAAATGCTTTCTCTTGATGAGTTTCTCAGAACAGCTGCGTTATATGCTATTTTATTACACTTAAAGAAAATAGATCATCATTTTCTCCAGGTACAAGCGATGGCTGGAATGCATGCACCTACTTTTGGCTCCCTCTTCAAGTCCCATGAACATTGCCTGGAAACAGATTTGTTAAGGTCACAGGCATTTCAACAGGCTGACACCAGGAGGGATGCAATCGGTGACAGTGTTCAGTAGCTGCAAGCACGCTGATGCAGGAAGATGCCCTAGCCTGGAATGTGGAGTCCCGAGTCAGCAGTGAAGACCCTCTAAGAGCATCTCCTTACCCTGTGGGATCCCTGCAGCCCTGCGAGCTGTAGCATCAGGGACTCTCGACTTGGAAGTGGATGTATTTATTTCTTTCTGCAAAAATAAAGCAGACTGGGCAACAGTGTGTTTAGGACACAGCGAGATCTGCAGGTGTCCCCTCTCTGGGCGTCTGGACAACTGATCGTCCCCACAAGCAAGAGCCTGAGCTCCACTCTCGGGTGGGCTCAAGGTGCTGCCTCCCAGCCCAGCGCCTGTCCCGAGGGCAGGGGACCTTCCCTGGATGCCTGCGGCTCAGCCTCCCTGTCCCCCTGGCTCCTGGCAGAAGCAGGCAAAGTCTTCTGGAGGAGCTGACAAGCTCACAGTAAAGCATGCAGATTACACAATTATTGGTACTGGAGCTTTGCCAGATCTTCTGACCTCAAGATTAAAGAATTATTTCCAAGGCTTCTATGTTTCGGTTTCTTGTTTTTTAACATTTCCCTCCTTAATTCATCCGGGATTTATTTAGGTATACAGACATGTTTTTAAAGTGTTATCTTGCTATGGGGTAGCCCGTGAGAAACGTTGTGGGGAAAGTGGAAGGTAGATGAAATACAGTGTTGGCAGAGGAAGGTAGGTCTTGATGTGAAGCAAGATCAAATTAATTCTAATTACTTACTCCCAGGGGAGCACCAGAGGTCACCAAGAGAACATTCAGAAAGTGGCCAGGTTGAAAATAAACGTTTAATATCAGAAAACCTCTTGCATCCAAAAATCCCATGGTAAACAGGTCCTCGAAACAAGGCCAGCAGCTTCAGCAGTAAGTTGCCAGGGAGGTCCTAAGGGGGTGTCATGAAGGAGCCCAAGTCTCAGCCACTATAGATTCTGCAGAAACTCGTCCTATAAAAAGCATAAAGTGAACGGTTTTCTCTCTACTAAAGGCTTTTCTATATTAAATATGTTTGGAATTAAGGCAAATATTTCAAGTCAGTGTTGTTCAAAAGGAGATCTCTGCAACAGATGACTTAGTATTATTGTAAAAATGCAGAGTCCTGGACCCACTAGATGTGGTCAAGCAGAATCACATCGGGGACACTACTTACTAGCTGATTATAATGCAGAGCATGCTCTGCTATGGTTAGGTTTATGCATCAACTTGACTGAGCTAAGGGATGCCTAGAAAGTTGGTGAAAACATTGTTTCTGACTGTGTCTGTGAGGACATTTCTGGAAGAGATTAGTATTTAAATCAGTAGACCAGTGGAAGATATATATATATCTTCGTTTTGGTTTTGGTTTTGTTTATCTGGAGAATACTGATATATACTCCTTCTTAAGGGGGGAATTAAAGAGTTTATGGTATATACTCCAATTTATTAAACACCCTCTGAATGGAGTGTAACTATTTACTACATTCTGGAGAACTTTTAATCTTTCTGATACCCAGGCCACACCCAAGACTAATTAGCTTACAATGTCCCAGGAGATGAGACTTGGGCATTCATACTTGGTGCGAAACTTCTCATGTGATTGTAATGGACAGAAAAATTTGAGAACCAGAGAGAAAAAGGAATCAAAATTATATTACCATGTTAGACTGTTAGAGCAGAGCAGCGATTCTCAAGCTCCATCACATGTTATATCCCTTATGGGGGCTGCTAACAGACAGACCTGCCTGGGCCCCATCCCAGACTTTCTAGTTCTGCAGGTCCGGGTGATGCCTACACATTGCATTTCTAACAAACTTCCGGTGATGCTGCTGGCCTGGAGACTATGTTTGGAGACCAGCTAGATTAGACAACAGGACACTGAACAACATACATTGCAAAAAAATCTCTGCACCACTGCATACATGTGACAAGCTTGAAAGCCTTCACAGGTGGGATGAATTTGGAATTTTAATACTCATGCCCCACAGAAAAGCTGACTGTCCAGGCAAGAGCTTAGCAAATCTACTCAACACTTTTCCTGGTTTCCCGTGCAAAGAGCCTGTGCTCCTGAGGGTGATTTGCCTATCTAAGAGGTGTGCTGCCTTACTCTTACCTAAAAATTGCAGGGCTCAGGTGGAAGGTGGAAGGAAATAAACCTAATGGCATTTTTAAAAAAGACTTAGTGGGACATCACTTCCAGGAAGGTGGAGTATTTCTCCTATTTCTCCAACCAAGGAAAAGGAAAACCCTGGACCCACATAGAAAGCAAACACATAGAGACTCTGCAAGGCGGGGAAAAGAAGGCAGCCCAGCTAGGATACAATACGATGGTGATTTTGCTGTGTCTTCTTTCTTTTTTCTTTTTCATTTTGCGAAAGAGTCACTCTATTGCCCGGGCTGGAGAGCAGGAGCCTAATCATCACTCACTGCAGCCTCTCTCTCTTGGGCTCCCAATATCTCCCACGTCAGCCTGCTGAGCAGCCGGGACTATAGTTGCACACCACCACACCTGGTTAATTGTTTTGATTTTTAGTAGAGATGGAGTCTCACTATGTTGCCCAGTCTGGTCTTGAACCCCCAGCTTCAAGCAGTCCTCCTGCCTCAGTCTCCCAAAGTGCTAGGATTACAGGAGTTAGCTGCTGTGCCCCGTGCCTGGGTTTTCTTTGTGTCTCATATATCCCAGGCTTCACGAGAAAAAGGTCAGCAACCTGAAAGTGCCAAATGGCAAAGATTTTTAAATAGCTCTACCAGGAACCTGCAGGGCTCATCCTTGTTACCCAGACACCACGGTTGAATTGTTGTGAGGCATGACCTGGAATCAAAATTTAAAAATCTTCCCTAGAGGTTCCAGTGTGAAGCAAAGATTGAGAACCAGGGGCCTACAGCAGGTGTCAGAAAACTCTGGTTCCCGGGTCAAATCTGCTCAGGGGCCTAATTTGTAAGTAAATCATTACTGGGAGTTGGCCATTCCCATTTCTTTGCATATTGTCCTGGCTTCTTTCCTCATAGAACTCAGAATTGAGTAGCTGCCTCAGAGACCATCTGGCCACAAAGCCTGACATGATTGCTATCTGGAAACACAAAAAGATTGCTGACCTCTGGCCTGGAGAATATGGTAGTTAGGAAAGTCCACACGATCCACTCTATGACACAATGACTTTAAAAGCTCCAGTAGGTTTTCGTTTATTTAACTAAAACATAGTTGCAAAGGTTCTCTATGTGTAAACTAGGTGGGTCACCCTGGAGTTCTTTGTTTGGCTCCTGGCAGTTCGGCGGATGAGAGGCACCCTCCAGGTAGTGAGCACACAGAATAAGATAAGCAAAATACTGAAAGATTCAGAGACCATGATGGACATGGTCTGAGGGATCTGGACCTCTTACACAGAGAGAAGGAAAACAAGACTAGGCAGGAATATGATAAGTGCTTTCAAGTATTTGCAGGACTCTAATGTGCCAGAGGGTTTAAATTTATTCTATGTAACCTCGCAGAGAAGACAGATGCCCAGTGGATGGAAGATGTAAGAAATTAGTTTTGACACAGTATTAGATAGAATTTCTAACAATAAAAAATGCCCATGAGATGATTCACTTCCTCTCATTGAATATTCATGTGAGCTGGTACCTTTCAGCATCCAGGATGTGCTATTTGGCTCCTCACCCCATTACTTAGGGACTGTATTAGTTAGGACAGATTAAATTGATATAACAAATAGATTCCGAAGTGTGTTCTGTTGGTCTAGTCCATTTGCCCGCTAGATCCTCTGTCCAGCTCTGTGCTTGGACCCAGGAGGCTGTCTGCATGGGTTCTATCAATCTTGTGCCCTGTGGCTTCCCTTTTCTGCAAGAGGAGCCCTGCAGGAAATCAGAGAGAAGAATGTGGACAAGGTGTGATTCCCTGACTTGTCCCTGTGAGGTCATGATGGGCTGGCTGTGATGGTGACAGAGCATCCCTTCCCCTCTGGAGGAGTCTGCTATGTGCAACTGTTTCTGGTTTCCAGTAGGCTTTCCTGCCCCTGTCCTTGGACCCTGCTAGTGCTACTTTCCTGCAGGATCTCTCCTGGGTCCCCTGCATCCTGCCCATAGCTGTGGAGTAAGTCCCTTTGCAAACAAATGCTCCTGAAAATGGCCTAATTTGAGTGTGCTCTGTGACTTCTATTGGTTTGCCAACTGATAGGTGGCTGCTGACTAAACCACAATTGAAGTTTGTCACTCACCAAAGAGTTAAAGGTGGGTGCTTCTGCCTTTGTATAATGCAGGGTGTTGCAGTCTTAGTTAGCTGGAAGGGGAAACAGAGCATGAAGCAAGGGTGCATGTGTCTTCTGTTAGCTGGGCCTGGAAGGGCACAGTGAGCACTCACATTCCGTTGTCTAGGACTCGGCCACCCAGCCTCACCTGACTGAGAGAGGGGCTTGGAAATGGGATCTAGCTGTGCGCTCAGAAAGATGAGGAGGTAGGTTTTGGTAAACAGCTCCACTGGCGCTGGTCATTAAGTTGGAAGAAATTGTCCACTATTAGTGAATCAAGAACAGAAGAGATCCAAGCCAGTTTAGAAGGACGCCCCCACGATGTCAGACCATAAATCCTGAGTGTCCAGCCACTGCACCCAGTTCTCATCATGTAATTAACCACTTTGTGCAGGAATAGAAATTTTGCTGGAAGTCAGGCCTTTCTATATCTGCAAGGAGGATGAGACCGCTAAACACTTTTGACTTCTCCTGGATTTTATGCTCTTCTCACACAAAGTCAGGAGAGCTCACACATCCCTTGATTTGTACAGAAGGACTGTGGCTCTTCCACAGGAAAGAGATCGAAACCAGTCTGAAAATGACAGTTAATCAAAAGTGGGCATGTCTAATATTCTGGGGGAAGCATAAATACATTTATTGCACAAATATAAAATGAAGCTTCCAAGAAAAAATAATTAATGAAAATGATTCCAACTTAACTGCCAAATGAAAGTAGAAATTAAATGTATTTATATATATATTGGAGTGACAATTGTGCATAAACTTACCCCCATCAAAATCTACAGAGGTTCCAGGCAGCAGAAAGCAGGTATAATAGGAACTACTGGTGTTCTAGCCAGATCTCTTCTACCAAATGTGACCATATCTCAGCAGGTGGGATTGCTGACAGCCTAGCCTAGAGAGGCCTGAGAAGTTTCAGAATGGCCGGTCCAGAGACAATCACTGATTGATACCTGAGCACAAATCCAGGCTCTCTTGCCTAAAGATAGAAACATCCTGGTTTCCTTCATGCTCCAGAGTTCCCTGTGAAGTCAAAATGAGCCTACACTCATCAGAAACTACCTCTTTGTTAGGCTCCTTTGCTGCTACAGGAGGTTCAGAAATTCTATGTACAGAAAGAAAATCATCTAAAAGCCTGATGAACAATTTTGGCTTGATTTTATCAAGACTGTGATAAATATAATTTGTTAATGTTGAAGTGAATTTTCAGAAATTTAAATGCATTTTATAAATATCCTAGCTTGGGGGCTATGTACACAGTACTGCTCTCTTCTCCTGGGGCACTTCTTGAATAAGTCATTATTTATACAAGCATCTCTATCTCAGGCTCTGCAACCAGGAACCTATCTTAAGATGGCTGCCTGGAAAAACTGTTTCATGAGGTTGCAAACAACGTGATGGTGAGACTCCTTTCTCCACCTCTACCTTTGACCCTAGCTCAGGTGCTTCTACAGCAGGTGATTATGGAGCTCCTCATTGACCAAAGCAGCTTTGGTGACATCTTATACGTAATCCAAATGTAGGCTCTTCAATGCTGGTGATTCTAAACACAGTGAAAGAGAGTATCAGGTGGATGAATGCATTGGTGATTGGTGGCAAAGACTGAAGGTTGAGATGATGCTCTGGATGCCATAGACAGGATATTAACTTACGCAGCCTAATGAGGGTGAAATGTGCAACATGCCACTCAAAAGAAGACAGGTTAGTATCAACGACTGGAATTAGGGGATGGCAGAGAACTCAAACTGCATGTGAGACTCTGTGGCCACTTTCAGCTGTAGGGCCAGAAACTAGGAGACAGAAGGAGTAAGATCCCACCTTTGGGCAGGTGGACGTTCTCTTTGCAGGGATGTCAGGTGTAAACAGGTAAATTGTCATTATTCACAATCCATAAACTCAGGAGTTTGGGGACAGTTGAGCTACCTTGTAAACAAGACGCCAGCAGCTAGAATAAAAATATATCTGCAAAAGACTCAAAAGGTGGAGTATTTTGAAAATAAAGCCAATGCTTTTGTGAAGGTAGGATCTCCTTCCTAAAGAGAGGGTGGACTTAGTGAGATACTCCCAGACTGGAAGTCTTATAAAC
Organism: Cacajao melanocephalus; assembly: GCA_963573385.1. Classification (NCBI taxonomy): domain Eukaryota; kingdom Metazoa; phylum Chordata; class Mammalia; order Primates; family Pitheciidae; genus Cacajao; species Cacajao melanocephalus. Next base: position 50,900 of record CAUYLG010061648.1, on the reverse strand, counting down.
CCTGAAACTGGAGCTAAGGTCTTCACTCTTTCTTTTGCCAAGAATGTTGTTGTTGGCTTGAATTTTAAGTGAGTGGTTGACTTCAGGTGATAGAGCTGCAATTTCATTAGCTTGGGAGTCCAGTGAATTATCGGCTATTAGAACAGAGCATCAAGTTACATTTTCAGCCTGAACTAACTAGATGTCCTTCGCACGTTTTACTTTATGATCTGTTATGATACAGAGGATTTTGGTTTCTTTACCTGATGGAAGTGGTAGGTCTTGGAAGGAACCAGCTTACAATTTGAGAGTGAGTCATGGGCTTGTTTGTAAATGAATTGGTATTATTTTTCCTTTTGGCAGGAACAGCCAGAAGGTTTAGAAATAATATTGAGAAGAGGTAAAGGTAGTAAATATTTTATGATTAAATGAAAAATATTGTTTCCACCTGTGTTGCTTATTTGGTAATGTTAGCCAGGGTATGTTCAGCTTCAGGAGGTTCCATGTATAGAAAGAAATTCATCTAAAGGCCTCAGCAAACAATTCTGGCTGTATTTTGTTGAGACTGTGTTAGACACAATTTGGTAACTTTAAAGTCAATTTTCAGAAGTTCAAATGCATTCAATAAACAGCCTAGTTTGGGCTCTGTATAATACATAATACGTAATCCCTTTTCATCATTTCTTGGCCATTTCTGTTTTATCTGAAAAATCTCCTGACTACACCTGTTCAAACACATCATATGCATTTCTCCACGTCTGGAAAAGTTTGCAATTTTCAGATGTATTCTTCTCTCTCATTTGTCTGAAAACTCCTTGAGGGCACGGGATGAATCTATTCATCTTTGATCTTTTAAAATTAGCGTAGTGTCTGGGGCATAGTCCATACTAAATATGCATATTAAATAACTGAATGAATAAATAAAGACCCAGAATAAGTTGAGTGGCTTGGAGGAGGAAATGTATATAAGCACAAGAAATGCAATTTTCAGACTGAGAAGAACTTTAACTGTTCTTTTGATATTAAAAAAGACCAATATTTAAGGCTAACTTCTCTACCTATATGTATAAATTCCTACATAAAATTAGAATTTCTGTATATTTATATATTTCACCTTCTAGAGGCAGTCTCACCTCTAGAAAGTAATGATATGTATATGTGGTCTGCCAAATATTGATAAATAAAAGAAATAAATGGAAGCTGGTTTTGCAAGCAAATAAGCTATATAATTAAAAGAGAATATCTAGAGAAGAAGTACAAGAGGAAAAGTTCTATCCTGGATCAAGACTGGTTAGGGTAACCAAAGGAATAGATGAAATAGTGCCTATTAGAAAAAGAAAGGAGTGAGGGCAAAAACTGTGCAAGACAAAACATAGGAAGCCACCAAAATCGTAGACAAGCTGTGAAAGAATGGAAATAGAATTAGTGCTCCACGCCATCACTTTTTCTCTTCCAGGTTATTAGAATAGCCTCCTAAATGCCTCCACACTTCTGTCCTTATCTGCCTATGTAAAGTCTCAACATGGAAGCGAGAAGGATCCTTTCAAAACCTGATTCAGATTACATCACTCCTATCCTCCAGTGGCTTCTATCTGACTCATAGTCATGACAAAAGCTATAAAATTCTGCATGATCTCACCACCTCCTACCCTGGCCTTTTTGACCTCATCTCCAGTAGGCTCTCCTGCCTTATTCCCTCAGTTCCAACCTCACGCCTTCCTCTCTGTTCCAGTTCAATGCACACATGCTAGAAAATTGAATATGTTGCCTGAGGACCGAGTTGGGTAAGAACTATTCTCACTGTCTGATTTTTATGGCAAATAGGTTGCTAAGATGGACAAGGGTCTTCTATGTCCATGGCTTCCTTAGACTCATGGTCGGAGACGTTCAAGTTATCATTTGCAGCTCTAGCTCTGAGCCAAGCACTTCCCTCCGACACTGGGGAGGGGTATTCTCATTTCTTGTGCATTGCTCAGAGAGAACTGGTGAGGGCAGGGCTGGCTTCAGACACTTGTGGCTCCTTGGCCCTGACCCTCTCGCAATAGTACCCAGAAAGAACTTCAGCCCTGGCCTGTAACTGAAGGGAGTGAACTTTGCATTCTCTTTCACTATTGGCATTGTTTTATAGTTCTTACATTTCTTCTCTATTTATCTCTTTAAATGTTTCCTCTTTGTTCAAAAAGATAAAAATGTATAAACAAACTGCAAAAAAGGAAGATTGTGGTTAGGGTCAGGTTAAAGTCTCAGGAGAACTTCCATGTTGTTCTGTTTTCAATGGATAGTGGGAAAAGAATGATGGGAGGATAGATCTTTCCAACCAAAATTCAGGAATCTGAATTATTCCACCCCGGTACATCTATTAAGAAGAAAAGGGGAGAGTGGTTTCTTTAAAATGTTATTTTTTTCCTATAATGAGCATTTGTGATTTAATTCATAGTATCTCTGCAATGGAGTTTAAGAAAAACATACATATTGAACTATCTGAAAAGTACTGAATACAATATTTTATTTTTAGCAGTGCTATAGTCATCTCTTTGGCTTCTTCTTAGAAAGTTTTATACCATTGTTCTCTTTTTCTGTAACTACCTGGAGATGTGTTTCCACATTCAGCCAGTGCTTTTCCTAAACCTGCCTGCACTGCTGTAGTCAGCTCATTCGTTCTTATTTTCCAGTAAGGTTAAGAAAGCATTAATACTCACAGAAGACCCAGACATTACGTCTCTGTAATGTCACAGAAAAGGTTGACCATTCTCCTAGGGGGTTCTTCTCCACAGCAACTGTGCATTTGACGTGGAGGAAAAGCTTGCTGGTGTCTTCAGGTCCTCAGGTCACAGCAACACCCTCATAAATCAAGCAGGGCCCTTCCTTTGGTAAGCCCGTGAGTATCGAGGCCGGCCAGCTGCCAGAAGCCCATGCTGCTCTCCTTCCCCTGATCCAGGGCCCTTGGCCACCATTCACTGCTCTTCTGACAGTTCGTTGGCACCAGGACAGCAACAGCAGAAGGCCAGCTGTTGAACACTGAGAGTTCTTGTGATAAAGGTACTATCATATCTGATTTGTACACTGCTTTAACACAAGCAACAGCTCATCAGGAACTGCATTTTTGCATAACTCTATGATTGAATCAGACATCTATGTTTATGTACCCCAACATCAAATGGTGATCATTTGGAATTCTCTTACAAAGACATTATATCTATATAGACAACACTACTCAGCCTAACATATATGTGCCCATCTGAGGGAATAGCTTCCAGTATTTTTTTTTTCTTCTGCTTTCAAAGCCATAAGTTTCCTTGTAGAGCTGTGTGGAATTTTTATTTCTCACAATTCAGCTACTTCTTCAGGAAACAGTGTACACATTGGTTCTTTGCAAACACACACACACATACACACACACACACATACACAAATTGGAATATTTCACAAGAGGGAACAATAGTCAATGCAGTGTTGCCCTTGAATGATTATTTAAAGACCCAACCCGGCAGAGAAGGAAATACTCCATGACATTTTATCAGCCATAGAGACTTTGTAAAGCACTTGTGAGAAATTATCACGATATGTCTTGATGTGGCTTTGACTTGGGGGAAAAGCAAACAGAATTTGGGTTGGGTTTGCCTTTATCATTTTGAAGAATGATTATGAAGATGTCAGAGATTCCCAGATCCCATTGTACCATTTCTGATCTCAGCATTACAGAGATTCCCAACCACAACCTGGTGCTTAAGCCAAGATCTATTCTCATAAACCTCTATTGCATCGGGCTCCTTCAATAATAGGTGAGGTCAGTGAAGCCTGTTTCACAAAGCTGATCAATTTTCATGAGAGTAGAAAATTCCACTGGATGGATACTCCCAAAGCTGATGTTGACTTTCACCCAGCAAATATTGATTGAGAATACATAACATGCTAGGTATAGCCTAGGCACCCTGCTAGTATAACAATGCTATGAAAATCCCTATCCTCCTGAAGTTTATGTTCCAATGAAGAGAGACAAACAGAACAGCTATAGAAACAGGTAATGCATAATATATTAAGTGTCTTATTATTATTATTATTATTGTTATTATTATTGGCATTCCCTCGGGTTCTAACTTACAGGCTGACCTTGACTGCCCCCTTCTGTCTCTTTCCCATTTGAAGTTAACTGCTCTTTTCCCTGTTGTCCCATGACACTTTACTTACTGCACTTACTCCTTTTGTCTCTTGTATAATTGGTAGTTTACACACTTGTGTTTGGTACTGTGATGAAAGCTGTTTGAAAACAAGAACTCTGCCATATTCATGTATCACTATACCCCTATCACTGATGGTGTCCCTACAATTAGTGTATGTAGGTGCATGGAAGAGATGAATGTACCTGCCCTTCATTTATCATCTCTAGTTCAAAATCATCTATGAAACAAGGATGCTAGAGAAGGTAACTTCTCAGGCATCTTCCAGCTATAATGTCTAAAAGTTCATGACCTTGTTCATTTGCCTAGACATTCCCTTCTTTCCGTTACAATCCATATTTATGAATGGCTATTGAAGAAGAAATTAAGAAAATGTAAGGGGTAGGAGAAGAATTGTCATTTCTGAATAGGATGCCTTAGATGCTATAGAATAAATAAGAATTTTATAAATATTTTTAAATACTTAATTTTAATATATTTTAAAAGCTTTCAAATGTAACCATGGAGGTTGTTTGTTTTTAGAAGTTGTAGGGGGAATTTTTGTCAGTTCTTAAAAAACAATGTTATATTTCCATATTCATTCCTGATCAACACAGAAATTCACAGAGAAGTAATTTACACAGAAATTAGTAGGCACTGTGAATAAATGAACACATGAGTGAATGGATGAAATGAGTTAGCCAGGGAGATTTTTTCACCCTAGGAGAGAGTCTTCTTTGAGGAAGGTCAAACTTACTGGAAGGCCCCCATCAGAAGTTGGTGTTACCTCCAGGAGCAACTACAGTGCATGGAGAGAAGTCAGAAGTAGAAACAGGAGCAGGGAACTCCATGCCTTGTATGCCAGGAAGGGGAGGCAGCCTCAAGAAAGAGGAAATGGCCTTCGAAGCCAAGAAAGGGACCCTCAAGAGAGAGAAAATGAATGGTTATTCTTCCCTTCAGAGACCAGAGGGGATGAGAACAGGGAAAAGGCCATCAAATCTGACCACTCAAAAAGCGTTTAGCTGCTGAAAGAGCAATTTCAGCCCAGGCTGAAAGTCAGGCTGCCAGGGTGCAGGGAAGGGAGGCAGTGGATGAGTCTGTTTACACAGGGAGGTAGGACCTTATCAGATCCGTGGTCTAGAGTAAAGACTCTGGGCTCTGAATGCATAGTTTTATTTCCAACTTCAATGTAGTATTTTAGAAGCATCTTTATGAAAAAAATAAAAATAAAAAGGAAGAAAAGGTAAATCTTGAGAAGCAGTATAAAATCACCAGACTTGCTCTAGAATACCTGGGCATTAGTCTCTGGGTCTTAAAAAACTTGGGCATTAGTCCCTGGGTCTTAGAAGACAAGGGCATTAATCCTTGAATATTTGAAAACCTGGGTGCGGATCCCAGATCTACTATTTAATGTACCAGAAAGGTCGTTGGGGCTGAATTTGTTCACCTGCAAAATTGAGTTAATAATACTTGTTTTATTCCCAGAAAAAATGTGAAAGTCAAATAAAATGGAAGGTATGAACTAGCTTTGCAAACTAGAAAGTGCCATAAAATATCAAGTAGCCTTATCAGTTTGTTTCCCTTTGTAAGGGTAGTGAGCTCCATACATTGCTTTTTATTTGTTTGTTTTACATATAAAGCCATTTTATTAAGAAAAAACTAATGGAAAAGAAAAAAATATATCCATAACATCTATTTCAATCTACCCAGCTTTTATTTAGCATGATAGGGTAAAGAAAAACTTTGGAGTGATCTTTCTGTTTTAATTATCACTTGACCATTAAGTAGCTTCCAAATGTATCGTAGACTATGTTGCTGTGCTCCTAAGAATCTTCCTCATCAAATTCATTGGCAAGAGATTCATGATCCAGTTTGTCCTCACCTATCAGACCTTTATCTATTTGTATATATAATACCTCCCTCCACCAAAACTATTGTGTGTACCAATTCCATCACTTCTCTCTCTGTTTGCTAATGCTGTCCCCTCTGTCTAAACTTGTTTTCTTTCATACTTTCTTCTTCTTTTAATTTAATTTCATTTTTACTTATTTATTTATTTATTTGAGATGAAGTCTCACTGTGTAGCCCAAGCTGGAGTACAGTGGCCTGATCTTAGCTCACTGCAACCTTTGCCTCTGGGGCTCAAGTGATTCTCCTGCCTCAGCCTCCCAAGTAGCTGGGAATAGAGGTGTGTGCCACCACATCCGGTTAATTTTTTTATATTTTTAGTACAGACAGGGTGTCATCATGTTGCCCTGGGTAGTCTTGAACTCCTGAGCTCAGGTGACCCACCCGCCTTGGCCTCCCAAAGTGCTAGGATTACAGGCATGAGCCACTGAGGCAAGCCCCTCCGCCTCCTCCTCCACCTCCTCCTCCTTCTTCTTCTTCGACAGAGTCTCCCTCTGTCACCCAGGCTGGAGTGCAGTGGTACAATCTTAGCTCACTGCAACCTCCATCTCCTGGATTCAAGGAATTCTCCTGCCTCAATCTCCCGAGTAGCTGGGATTACAGGTGTGCACCACGATGTCCAGCTAATTTTTGCATTTTTAGTAGAGACGCAGTTTCACCATTTTGGCTAGGCTGGTCTTGAACTCCTGACCTCGTGATTCACCTGCCTTGGCCTCCCAAAGTGCTGGGATTACAAGTGTGAGCCACAGTGCCCGGCCCCTTCTTCATTTATTGGCATTACACTCAGGTTCTAAGTTAGAGCTGACCTTGACTGCCACCTTCCGTCTCTCTCCCATTTGAAGTAAACTGCTCTTTTCCCTGTTGTCCCATGGCACTTTACTTACTATACTTATTCCTTTTGTCTCTTGTATAATTTGTAGTTTACACATTTGTGTTTTATACTATGATGAAAGCTATTTGAAGACAAGAACTCTGCCATATTCATGCATCACCATAATCCTATCACTAATAGTGCCCCTACAATTAGTATCTGTAGGTCCATGGAACAGACGAATGCACCTGCCCTTCATTTATCATCTCTATGTTAAAATGTCATCACCCATGAAACAAGGATGCTAGAGAAGGTAATTTCTCAGGTACCTTCCAGCTCTAATCCCTACAAGTTCATTATCTTGTCTATTTGCCTAGACTTTCTCTTCTTTCCATTAAAATCAATATTTATATATTTTAAGAAAGCATATTGAGTATAATGGGTATATATGTGTGTGTATACACATATGTAAATGTATACACACACATACACATGTATTTACACACGTGTATATATGTATATGCATGTGTGTGTATATACATACATACATGTGTGTACATAAAATTGTAGTGATAATAGAGATTTGCTAGGTGAATATGAATATGAATATTCACAATGCAGTCTCAATGCAAGTGTAAAGACCACCTTTTGGCTGCTCTAAGTGTCTGGCTTCTGTTGCGAAGTTTAGTTTAGCAATTAATTCTACAGTCATATGTTTCAAAAGTACTTCTAATATGTATTTATTCACAAACCCAAACATTTTTTGCTTACGAGGCTGAACAACTAACAACAAAAATTGTGTAGTCAGTGGCCTGGACCATGCAGATTGACACATTGTTTTTTATATTTAAAAAAGTTTAACTTACTAACTAAAAATGTGATTTTCCTTTTTTTGAGAAGAAAGCCATAAAACTAGGTGACGTCCTGTAGTACAGAGAGGAAACGACATCATATATTTCTTCATGCTGTGCACAATCTTATCAGTGTGGCATTCTGCCGGCGAGTGCACTGTAGTATTAGTTTGCAGTTTCTTGTTACAGTAAAGGTAAATGCTGTACTGAAATCCTACTTAATATTTTCACTTGTGTGAACCACCACGATGATGCATTATCTTAAGTGCATTACCTCATCCTGTCTATGAATCAGCATCATTAGATCAGGATGAGATCACTGTAAAGGAAGATTTAAAAGGAGTAAGGGTTCTGGGAATGGATCGGGAAGAGAGAGAGAGCCTGCTAATGACGCTGAGCATTAATGCAAACCATTTGACACAGCCAGCTTTGTGCAGTGCCTGCTTGTGCTTTGTCCATTTCAGTTCATGGAATTTGCATGATAATTGATGCACAGTCATTATCGGATCAAAACTTGGAACATACACCAGGATATACTAGGCAATGAAATGCCATAAGAAGGGTGACTCTTGAGGAAGTAGCCCCCAGTTAGCAAAATGTTGTATATTTTTATCACAATAAACCTTCAAGCACTTAACAAAAAGACTCCTGGCGTTACAGAATCCTATAATAATTGTAATTTGTGTATTTGGTATGTAGCAGGTCCTGAAAAGATATCGCTTACTTTAGCTGTATTACAAATGTTCTCTAGGGAACCCTTGTTAGACAATTTCTCTGTGTTAACCAACATTAACCAGACTTTTGCAATCTGAAACATGCAGACCTGACTTCTTTTCTAAGCTTTCTTTTGTTACAAACTCACATTGCCAGAAAAGCCATCATTCTTGTTGTATACTGTAGTCTTAACTTCTTGTTAAGAACTATCAGGTTGAGGATGAAATGAAGATTTCTGTTATGTGGGGAGGGTCAGAAAAGATGTATTTATTTCTAGCCATTATCAATTAGGGACTAAGATATTAATGTTGGTATTTAATAGTGTTTAATGGTTGCAAAATGTCATCCTCTAACACCTTAGTTGTGTGAACCAGGCCAGTGTTCATAACTAATCATCTCTTTCCTTAACTTAGACCTATAGAGATTTTAATAATATCTTTTTTTCTGTTCCTCATCAATGTTTCCGAACTACTGTTTTATAATCAGAAGGAAATATAGACACAGCAGTCTTCAAGCATTATATATGGTAGCTGTTTAAAGGCAGGTTGATGTAATTCGCTCTAGTTTAATGCTCTCCACTCATCAAGATGTGATTTAACAGTAATTTCATACATTTCTAGACCTCAGAGCAGGAAGGAATGTTCAAGGCCATTGAATTCGGAGGTGATGGGTGGCTCTTGCCCAGAGCATTCCTGGTAAGCAGCTGTTGTGCAGCTCTACCTAAGCATCACCTTGTGCTATGGCCCATTCCATCTGGGGACAGAATGTACTGTGAAAACACTCTTTCTTTTTCCTTTTTTTTTTTTTTTGTTTTCTGTAATGGATTTTAACTCTTGTTGCCCACGCTGGAGTGCAGTGGTGCGATCTCAGTTCACTGCAACCTCCACCTCCTGGATTCAAGTGATTCTTCTACCTCAGCTTCCTGAGTAACTGGGATTAGAGGTGAGCACCATAACACTGGCTAATTTTTGTATTTTTAGTAGAGATGAGGTTTCACCATATTGGTCAGCCTGGTCTTGAACTCCTGACTTTAGATGATCCACCTAGCTTGGCCTCCCAAAGTGCTGGGATTACAGGCGTGAGCCACTGTGCCCAGGCGTGAAAACACTCTTTGTTAGTTCTAGTTTAAATCTTGGTGTTTGTGAACTCACTCCTAAGAATTACCTGTGTGTGCCTCCATATTTCTCACAGATTTTTGTACACTTTGGGCTCTTTTGTTGGTAGATCTTGAAATACCTGGGTATGGCTCAAACTGATTGAAAAACCATATCTAAAGAGAGTTTGTTCATGAGTAGTCTAAGCAGGATAAAGATGACATGATTTTAAGAAATAGAGATGAATGTGTCATCTGGAGATGCTAGGACTCCAAGAAAGAGTGCTCTTTGTCTTCAAATATTTCAAGTGCTGATGTATGATAGAGGAATTTGACTCATTCAATGTGGCTCTTAATTTAAGATCTGTGCTCAAATCATAGAAGGAAAAAAATTCATTGTCTTTTAAGGCTCTTTGTAGTGTAACATAGTGAGGAGGGATTATATAACTTGTAAATATCAGTGCAAAATGAAAATGGGGGTGACTTACTTAAAAACCAGGAAAAAACTGCAAGTAGAAGTACTAATATATATTTATATATATATATACTTATTATATCCATTATATTTATAGTTATTACATACACACAAAATCTTTTTTTCTGTTATTTTTCTTGACCTGTCATGGAGTTTTTTATTTGCTGTTTAATGTTGTACTGCCTTAGAGGAAAATCCTTTCTGCATGTGCAGACTCTCAGAGGTCCTGAGGGCTCCACCTTGCCAGTTCGGTTCACATGGGGTAGCAGGTGGCCTTCTGGTTTCCCTCTGTGGGAAAACCAGTTCTGTGCCTCATCAAAATTGAAGAATTGAGCTAGGTATTTCCCTCCCCATGAGTCCACTGCCTCAACCACAGCAGATGAGGGATCTTCAAGATACTAAAGCCTCTGTGCTGGAATAGACTCAGTACCCGGAGCAGAGTGTTCCCACGTTGCCCTACCATGCTACCTTACTGTGACTGCCAGCCCAGGGAAAGGAGGCCACCACAAGGCCAGTGCCCAGGTCCGCGGCGGGGGCAGAGTGCAGCAATGATGGCTGAGCAGAGGCAGAGAGGGGACTGGCAGGGTCCAGTGAGTCAGGAAGTTGGGTCAGGATCAGGAAGCCAAGAACTCCTTCCAGAGTGGGGGCAGGAAGGAGGACACAGACAGACTGAGGCCCCAAGTCCACACCATAAGCTCTGTGGTCCCACCTGACTTCACTTACAAAACACAAATTCACAGACAAAATTAGCAACAATTAGAAGGCAGTAGCAGTGAGCATCAAACCCCAAGCCCTGAGTCCATCTGCTCTCTGGGCCTCATGCAGGGACACATGTCTCACGTGGTGAAGCTGGAGCGGTGCTACTCGGTGTGAGTGCGTCTTGTGGAGCCAGAATGTCGAGGAAAACTGCAGCGCCAGCCCCTCTTGGCTGGGACATACCAGGCAAGCTAACCCCTGAGCTTCAGTCTAGTCCTCTGTGGAATGGGAGTAATAATAGTGCCTGCCTCATAGAGATGTAGTGAGGACTGGGAGCCCAGATTGGTGTTAAGTTCCATGTAATTCTCTGTTCTTAATGTTGGTCATGTCATTATCCATGCTTTTATCATTATTTCTGATTAAATTGTCCTGTGGTCCAAGATCTTGGTGGCTGTGTATGATATGGATTATTTGAAATTCATAGGGAATTCCCAGCTTACAGTCAATTTTAAAAAATTTTATCACTACCAGAGAGTAATTGATTAAAGGGAGACATAAAGAAACAAGGTTATCTAATACAAAATATTTGCAATGAGAAAACTACCTTTATACAAATTTACATAAAACAAAAGCTAAGATTGAGTGGGAAAAAACTCAGTTTCTGGAACCTGGGAAATCCTCACTCTTTGTGACAGCTTTCCCTAAGATTGTAGCTCCTTCATTGTCTGTGGGAGACCTGGGACACTTTCTCTCCGTAAAGCAGAATATTTCAGCCAACACTTATCTTTGTATTTCTAAATCACCCTTCCATCCAGACTCTTTCCATCCATTATGTATTTATGTTGGCATATTTATATTAAATAATCCACTGTCTCATAGTTTTGATCATGCAGTTCTGGGTCTACCAGAAAAGAATACATGAGCTAAATTTTGGGCCTGATAAATTTTTGTTAGCTGGCTTCTTTTCATTTTCAGGTAGAGATGTGTTAAAGTTATTTTCCGTAATTATAATTTACCTTTAATTTTGTATTTTATTTTTGCTTTATATATGTGACATTATATGATCAGGGACACAAATATTGTGATATTACATATTCTTGATGGTAGAATGTTTATTATTATATAGTATTCATTTTTATTCAAATTTTTCTATCATTAATAGTTTTACACCAGTTTACATTTGCCTAGTTATAAGACAAAATGTACCATTTGATTTTTTGTGTGTTTTAATTTTGTCTAGCTTATAGCTGGGCATTTATAAATCCAGTCTGATAAACTGTCTTTCAATAGTTTGGGACAATTACATTTATTGTTACTATTGACTGATATATTTGGATTATTTCTACTGTCTTATTTTTTGTTTTCTATTTTTATTAATTTTTTACTACCTTCTGCTGCATTGATGGTTTCTATAGTAACTTCATCCTGCTTTACACAACTCTTCTATTCTTTTAGACTAACCCTTATATTACCACATCCATAATTCATTGTACTTTTTGCTTATGGTTAAAATTAGTCCATATTTTTACCTTCCTCATGACCTTGCCTTAAATACTCATTGAAAATCTCTTTCCACTACATTATTGTGTAGTTTTATTTTCAGCCTTTTGTAATAAGAAATCATTTCCTTTGAAAAATGAACACATGCATATTTAATTTATGTGTCCACTATTGTTCTTTATTGCCATATCTTTGTACTGATTTACTTTTGTATATGAAAATGTAAATATATTCTTTGTCAGTTCCTTTGGTGAGGGTGTGAGTATGGGCAGGAGAGAAAGCAGTTGGTAAACGCCATAGCTGGTACATGTTGAAAAATATCTCTATTTTGTACTTACACTTCTAAACTTCATGTTAGAATTTTAGAGCTGATGGGAATGCGAAAGCGTTAATGATCTTATTAGTAATTCCAAACTCCATTCCTCATCTTTTTTGTTAGTTACATTACTTTTACATTTTCAAAGTTTATAATATCAAAGGATCTTCTCTAGTGCCAGTATAAATAGTTTGAGCTTTGTATTTAAATAGTTTCTTGACTCTTCACCAGAAGTTATTTGATCAGTTTCTCCTTTCCTGTGTTACATTTATTCCTTTGTTAGTTGTTTGGCTTTCACTTTAATTAAACATTTCCAAATGCCAGTATTATTGTGCGATAGTTTAGTTGCATACACAATTCTACGCCAGCAGGTCTTTCAGCTCAATGACCACAGTTCCCCATTTTGTACCAGTATCTATTATTCCTAATGGAAAGTCTGCTATCTGTCTAATTGCACTTTTTGGAGGTAATCTATTTTTATTTATCGTACTTGTGTGCACTTAAATATATCTTTCTTGAATTCTTTAAAACATGCATAGTTATTTCTTTATCTCCCTCTGATATTCCTTTCATTCTTTTCTGGTATTTTTATTTTATGAATGTTGGAGACATTTTTCAATTGTTGGAGGAATCAGCTGAAGACTTATTCTTCAGTTTCTTTCAAAAGCACTTATTTAAACAATAAACTGTTAGTGTCTCTGTGCTACTTTCGCAGGTGACACGATAGACCCATATTCTATTTTGAGAATTCTCTAACTCTCTCAGGGCTTCTGCGTGGCCCCTGTGGAGTGGGCAGGATTCTGAGAATGCCCCACACTGACCCCCGGCCCTTATAAAATCCCCTCTCCCATGCATGTGAGTGAGGACTGTGTCTACAAGTAGACGTAGTGTTTTGTGACACTTTATACGGCCGAAGACAGAGTATCTGAGGGGGCCTCATCTAATCACACAAACCCTTTAAAGATAGTTACGCTGGTTTTTAGTGAAAAAGAGGTCAGAGGGAGTTGAAGGATATACTAGTCCATTTTCACATTGCTATAAAAAAACATCGGAGACTGGGTCATTTATAAAGGAAAGATCTTTAATTGGCTCATGGTTCTGCAGGCTCTACAGGAAGCATGGTGGCTTCTGCTTCTGGGGAGGCCCCAGGAAACTTACAACAGTGGGGGAAGGCAAAGGAAAGTAGTGACACCTCACACGGCAGGAACAGGAGCCAGAGAGAGAGAGGGAAGGTGCCACACACTCCTAAACAACCAGACCTCCTGAGAACTTGCTATGCTCACACCACCACCAAGGAATGGTGCTAAACCATCAGAAACCGCCCCCAGGATTCAATTCCCCTCCACTAGGCCCCACCTCCAACACTGGGGATTACATTTTGACATGAAATTTGTTCAGGGACACAGATTCAAACCATATCAAAGTGTGAAGTGAATTTGGCTGACCACTGTGGGCTCTGAAGATGGACCAGGTCACATGGAGGGCATGGAGGGTGCAGCAGCCTCTGTGAGCAGAGAGTGGCCCTAGCCAACAGTGTGGAAATAAGGACCTCAGACCATTGGCAACAAGAAACTGAATGCCGCTAACAAGTTGAGTAGGCCAGGAAGTGGATTCTTCCCCAGAGCCTTCTAGCACGGGGCCAGCACACACATCACCTCCCTCTTGTGATAACTAAGCAGAGAATCTGAGGGCTTCCCAACTTGTGGCTAGACCTCAGCAGGTGATGTATGCAACATCTATATTTCTGCTAAAACATCACCTACTACTTTTTAGAAAACTTTTAATGTCTACACTTTTCTTTCCCAAATTGTAATTTGCTTTTTGACACAGTGACTGATAATCTTGTAACTTAAGCCTGTTTTGTTTAATGATATCTTTATTTTTGAAACAAGAGTAGAGTACCTTTTTTTTTTTTTTGAAACAGGATCTTACTTTGTCATCCAGTCTGGAGTGCAGTGGCACGATCTTGGCTCACTGCAGCCTCAAACTCCCAAGGTCAAGCGATCCTCCTGCCTCAGTCCCCCAAGTAGCTGGGACTGCAGGCGTGTGCCACCATGCCTGGCTCATTTTTGCATTTTTTGTAGAGAAGGGGTTTCACCATGTTGCCCAGGCTAGTCTCAACGTCCTGGGCTCACGTGATCTGCCTGCCTCAGCCTCCCAAAATGGTAGGATTTGTACAGGCATGAGCCACTGTGCCTGACCCATCATCTCCATATTTATGTTGAGGTCACAGTCTTCTTATAACACAGACTCCATTGAAAATAAAATTCTTATCTGATAGTTAGCTTCATTTTTCTCCCCATTAAATCATTTTTATTTTGTTTTGATAATTTGGTCTGTAGGCTTACTTAGAGTAGATTTTATGTCTCTCTTTTTCCATCTCTTTGTGATTATTCTTTCCTGTCTACAGAAATTCCATTGCCTCCATCTGGCCTTTTGTGTCTCCCAGTCCAGAACTACGTCTTACATTGTGTTTGGTGATGTGCTTCAGAGCGCTATTGAGATATCACTGATTCATCACATCGAGCCAGTGGAAATCTTGGCTTAGCTCCTTATCACGGGAATCTCCTGTGTCCTCCTTACTCCTAGACACATTTTTTTAAACTTTTATTTTAAGTTCAGGAGTACAAATGCAGGTTCATTACACAGGCAAACATGTGTCATGGAGGCTTGTTGTACATATTATTTCATCACTCAGATATTAAGCCTAGTACCCATTAGTTATTTTTTGTGATACTCTCCCTCCTCCCATCCTCCATCTGGCCTTTAAAAGTCTCCACCCTCTAAAAGTCTCCAGTGTGTGTTGTGCCCCCCATATTTCCGTGTGTTCTCATCAGTTAGCGCCTACTTATAAGTGAGAACATACGGTATTTGCTTTTCTGTTCCTATGTTAGTTTTTTAAGGGTAATGGCCTCCAGCTCCATCCATGTCCCTGCAAAGGACACAATCATGTGGGATTTCTTTTAATGGCTGCCTAGTATTCTATGGTGTATGTGTACCCGATTTTCTTTATCCAGTCTATCATTGATGGGCATTTCTGTTGATTCTGTGTCTTTGCTATTGTGAACAGTGCTGCAATGAACATATACATGCATATCTCTTTATAATAGAACAGTTTCTGTTCCTTTGGGTATATGCCCAGTCATGGGATTGGGGGATTGAATGTTATTAATATTTCTATCTTTAGGTCTTTGAGAAACTGCCACACTGTCCTCCATAGTAGCGGAACTGATTTACACTCCCAGCAACACTGTAAATGGATTCCTTTTTCTCCACAACCTTGCCCGTGTCTGCTGCTTTTTGACTTTTTAGTAATCGCCATTCTGTCTGGTGTGAGATGGTATCTCACTGTGGTTTTGATTTGCATTTCTCTAGTGATCAGTGATGTTGAGCTTTTTTTCATGTGATTGTCGGCCACATTTATGTCTTCTTTTGAAAATCGTGTGTTCATATCCTTTCCCCATTTTTTAATGGGGTTGTTTGTTTCTTTTTCTTGTGAATTTAAGTTTCTTATGGATGCTGGATATTAAGCCTGTGTGGGATACGTAGTTTGAAAACATTTTCTTCCGTTCTGGAGGTTGTCCATTTACTCTGTTTATTCTGCTAGGCAGAAATGCTTTGGTTTAATCAGATCCTGTTTGTCGACTTTTGCTTCTGCTGCAGATGCTTTTGGTGTCTTCATCATGAAACCTTTGCCCGTGTCTGTGTCCTGAATGGTACAACCTAGGTTTTAATAGTCTTGGGTTTTACATTTAGATCTTTCGTCCATCTTGCGTTGATTTTTGTATATGGTATAAGGAAGGGTCCAGTTTCAATCTTCTGCATATGGTCATTCAGTTATCCCAGCACCATTTATTGAATAGGAAATCCTTTCCCCATTGCTTCTTGTTGTCAGGTTTGTGGAAGATCAGACAGTCGTAGGTATGTGGTCTTATTTCTGGGTTCTCTATTCTATTCCATTGGTGTATTCCCAGACACATTTTTAAAAGCCATTGGTAAAGGTGCAGTTGCCAGTCATTTTGGTTTTCAGGTTCCTTTTAAGATAAAGAAAAACTTCTCCCAGCATCTTACATGAAGGCGTGAGCATGAAAGGTTTCCCTTTCACATGCTGGGGGCTGACCTGCTTCCCTTCTCAGCCGGCATCCAGTTCCAGCTCCAAGAGCCTTTTGTTGAATTTTCTATTTGGCTCATGAGAATGCAGGAGGCATGATTGTAGAGTAAAGCTATGTCTTATCGGAATCTCTGCTAATACTTTATCTGCTAATGCCGAGTGCTTCACCCAGAGGTACTGGTCAAGAAGTGGACTTGTGGTACCTTTTAAGCTAGAAGTCACTTTTGCACTTCAATTTTCTCTTCTCCAAAGCTGAGAGGATAATATCTTCCATTCTTACTTTAGAGCTTTATCAAGAGAGCAAAATGAGGTAAAGTATCTGGACATGCTTTGAAAACTGTCATATTTAATAAAAATAATAAAATGTAGCATTGAAGTCCTAGGTGATAATTTGCATCTATCTCCAAATACTTAAAATGCTCTCAAGTGGAAGAAGGCTTAGCACTCTCAGTGCCTTTTCCCTGAGCATATTCAACTTGGAAACTGAGAAAACCAGGAAGTAAACATAAGTTTAATGACAATTGAAGGTCACAGTCTATAGGATTTATGTTCTCTTTGACACTTGTCAAAAGGCAATATTTTGAGGGAAGTCTCATGTTTCATGTATTATAGGTTTTTGATACAAATCTGTGAGAAGTTCCTTGAATATTCTGAGTCTATTCAGAAAGTTGGGAAGTACTTTCAGATCCTTTTCAATGGAGAATAACATGAAAGAGCATGTTTACTTCTCATGTGGCTTTGCAGCTGGAGAGAGGGAAAAAAAAATAAGAACTCTTAGGATATATGTTGGATACAAATAGACTTCTTTCCAGACAGCCAAGTGGTAGGATTTTATTAAAAGAGACCAGATGTTTCTAGGCAGTAGGTGAATTTATTGTTTCATGTTTCATCCAAATCATGCAGAACCTTGAATATGCAATGTTACCAGATGGACCTGACCAGTGTTCTTTATGCTGAAAACCCTTAACATGAGCCGAGGCCCATGTCTTAGAAAAACACTCTGTGGAAAGGCAGATCAGCCCAACCAGGAGAGCCCAAGGAACTGATATTAGGCAGGAACCACTGGGAGGAACAGGTGATTTTTTTTAAATGGTCAGGGGAGGGAGATGCACAGTCCTCCAGTCTGGGCACACAATGCAGAGAATATAGTCATGTGTGGAAGACAGTAAGGACGGCAAGAGGGCTGGGATATTCCGCAAAGTGGGAAGACAAAGTATGCAGTGAGGACAGAAAGGACATAAAGCAAGGATTCTGGGGATAAAGGGAGCCATACATGGTGTGCCATTGAATGCACAGGGGGCATGTGGTTCCAGTGAGGTCCGACTAGAAGCAGAGGCACGGATTGTGCAAATGCATCAGATTTCAGGGGCAGACACGTGCTAGAAGTGACAGGAGAAAGGCAGGGCCTGGGAAAGCAGAATATGAGACAAATAAAAGTTACATTTGGGTGGGGGTTTCTACCTATTCCAAGGGCGGTACAGGATTCTTGACATTATTTAAATTTAACAATGATTTATACAATGAACATTATTATCCTTACTATCAAAGTGAAGAAAATGGAAGTAAAAATTAATTGCAAAAGTTAACCATGCATCCACACATCCTGGAAGAACATCTGAGACACAGTTGATCTTGGGCAAATACCAATGTGCTCATTTTATACCCACTAGAAACCCTCATTACTGAACTCTCAATCCCCTTAGGCTGCTGGGCAGAAAAATATCAATGAAGAGAGCTCTATTCATTTTATTAATCTCTGCTTGAAGATTACCTTGTTTGTTTTAACTTGAACACATATCTCTCTCTTTGACCCTTATTACTAACAGAAGCAAGGAACAGTCAACCCATACCCACATTTTGAATTTCCCCAATTCTTTCTTAGGGCTATATTTTCAGCATTTTGAGTTACTTTAGATGCCAGTTTGATTTTTTTTTGTATTCTATTAACGTGATAATATTTTGTCACATTTCAGCAACACTGATTCACCAGTACGCAATATTCATGTTTACACTGACCTCCATGTAACTAGTACACTGATGTCACTTATTTTAGTTTCATGTTTGTTATAGCAGCACCTTCCATTCAGGAACCAACTTTTATGTAACTTAAGATACTGGCTGAACTACTATCACAAAGACATCCAAAAATATTGTGGCTTAAGTAAAACAGTGTATTCTCTGTGCATGAAAATTTCATGGCTGAGTAAAATGGTCGGGGATGTGGGTCAGTCGCCCTGAGATTTTGTGCTTACAAGTTTTCTTGTAACACAGCTCATACTGATGCAGCATGTGATGGTATTTTATGTGTATGTTATAAAATTATATATGCGGCCATTATATATACACCCAAGCATTTTATACACACACACAGACACACAAAAACATACACACATCATCCAAAATGTTAACTGATCTTGCGTGTTAACTTGTTACCCTAATTCCATTGCCTAGATTTTATGATTTCTCACAACCTTTATGGTGGGACCTGAGGGATTCTATTTATTTTGAAATAGGTTTTGAAAGTTGAAATAGATCATAAGGTCTAACGGTATAACAAAGTTGGAGTAAAAATAGAAAGTGTCGTCGGGTGGCCTGGTCTGGGTAAGCTTCCTGCTTGAATCAGAATTCAAAAAAGTCCTTCAATGAGGGGAAGGAAGGGCTTGGTATTTGGGATGTGGGAGGATACTAATGTATATGTACACACACACGTGCGCACACGCACAAGCATGGGGGTGAACAATGAGGAGGAGAAATAGAATGAGAACCGAACAGGCTTTCAACGAGCAACTCAGTTGGAGAGGAAACCGGGGGAGGAGAAAGAATAAGGTTATTTTTTCTGCACGTTGAGCTGGAAGCTGTTTAAAGGTTTGCTATCTGCATTGGTGCTTTTATGGGAGAACTGGACTTTTGCACTGCTGTGAAGGCTTTGTAGCACTGTAGGAAAAAGAAGCTTGTGCCTCTTCCAGGAAGCAGCTGAACTGCTGGAGATGGTCGAAGGACCACTTTGCAAAGGAAAGGGGTTAATTAAAGGCTCAGAAGTCAGGCAGTTTCCCTCGTTTTATTACTTTTTTTTTTAACCTCGGGGCAGCCTACTGTCTGGAAAGAACCTGCAACTGTAGCCAATCTGGATTCCAAGCTTTGCATAACGCATTCTGTGACCCTGAGGCATCTAATGGCTTTCCCTGAATTTCTTCATCTGTCGAGTGACCTTAAAAATATTTCCCAACCTGTTCTACAGGGCAACCTTGAGGAATAAAAGAGAAAACGTGTTTAAAAGTCTCTGGAAAGTTGTTAAAATAAACCTGTAAACTCTTATCTGCATGTGTTTCTCTGTATTTGAATAGCTACGCATTTCATCTGTGTCTTTGTAGTAAGTATTAATAGAACACTGGCATGAACAGAGGAGGTGCTCAAGTCAGTGCTTACTGAGAGAAAAATGAAAGGAACCATCGGAGAAACTTTCAGGAGTTTCAGCGTTCATTTCCAGAGGCAAGGGTGAGAATACTTCCCTTACCCCTCAAACACAGGCCTATGAGAGAAAACATTTGCAAGAGAAACACTTTGGAAGTCCCGTCTTTTTCAGAAACAACTTTTAGGAGGTAATGTTCCAACTTCAATTTCATTATACCCTAGAGTTTGTGATTTCTGAGGACACCTACTCCAGGTTTTTATACCTAATTTAAAAGAGGTGGCTCTTGCATTTAATCACAGCAAACTTTAAGAAAAAATACATCCTATTATTTTAATAGGCAGACACACCTGTGTTAAATGAGCAAATATCTGCAGGATGAATACCTGAAGAAAAAATACGGTCTTAAAACGTTAGGAATCTTGTAAAGATACTAACGAAAACGCATTTAAAGAAAATTACTACATGAGAAAGACTTCTGTGTTTCTTATTTCTCCTGAAAGGTGATAAATTGAATTGCAGCGATAGTTTTGAGGTCTTAATTCCATCCACATTTTCCCACATTTGGGAAGTAATATATGACTTTACTTATCTTCAGAACCTCATAGGTAGTTTCTATAAATCTATGTAAGCACTATCCTCTTCGTAAAAACATATCTAAGACAAAAGGAGCTCTGTGTATGCATGTATTCATTAACTGCCGCTTTTCTTTTGGTTACAGGTAAAAGGAACACCTCATTAACTTCTCATGTGCCCCTGTACAGTGAGCAGTGCCTCCCACAGTGTAGCCACAGAAGTTAGAAAAAATATGTTTCTCCCCTTGGACTGTTTCTATAACTTCTATAACTTGGGCTTCCCACAGAAGGGCAGGATGGCCTTTTGGGTTCCTGGCTGGAAATGTCAGATAAGGCTCCAAAAACCAATTTTCTGAATGAATTCCAATCCCATGGAGTCTAAATCCATGCCTCGATTTGGCAGCACCCCGGCCCCCTGGGAGAGAGGGGCCTTTGTCCCAAGGAAGACAAAGCCTGGTGCATTCTCCCAGGGATGGCTCATGGCAGAGAATTCACCAGCTCCTGTTGTTTCTCCTGGGTCTGGACAAGGGGCTTTCTGTACCTATGGCTGACAGGCAGGAAAAGGGTCATCTTTCCAGCACCGCGCTGTGGCTGTGGGAGGATGTGTAAAGTGCACTTAGAAAAATAATCATTAGAGGCCTGTAATAGGTGCCCTCTTTTGGAACGTTAATACTGTGATGGCTGATTGAGGGGAGAAAAGTGTGGGGTTTTAGATCTTCTTCTCCGCTTCAAACACAGGCTCACTCACGACAGCCGGAAAGGGCTCTTCTGTAGACACATGTTTTGCTTTTGTTGTGGAGCTGCAACGTCTTTGCTTTGCGATATGTGCTCTTTCCTTACTCAACTCCATCGCAGGAATGCTGAAGAGTCAGTGGATGGGGTTTTCCTGTCTCTCTCTCTCTGATTTGTTTTTGTATTTTAATTTTAACTTGACCTGAGTAGTTGTTCCACAACAGTATGCAGTAAACATTATTTGAAATTTTATTGACTACTACATACATGGTTATTTGTAAAACAGTCTCTTAGGCTTTTTAACCTTAAGTTACATCATTTGTTGTTTGGCACATATGTGTTAATAAGGTGTAAGTTCCAGACTCCAGCCTCAGTCCCTCTCCCTGACACTCTGCTTGCTCATGGAGTTTAGAAAATTATTTGCAGAGCCTTCAAAGGCATTCATAATGCTCACTATGTAAGATATTTATAGGTGTTGGAAATAGAATGATAGCGGTTGTATAATCAGGAGAGTTCCTGCTTCACGTCTTCTCTGTGTTAACGCTTTCATTTGTGATTGCCAAGATGTTCACAACTTTTAGTAAAAGAAGTATTGACACAATCTGTGTAGCAGTGGAGTTTTCTTTAATATGAGCAATGGAGTTATTAAAATGCTCAGTTAAAATCTGTAATCTCCAGTTCCATTTTGCAAACACTTTTTTTTGCCTCTCCAGGGTGTGAGATGAAGCTCCAGGCTATTTGGGGGCTGCTGCTTCAGTAAGGGGTACACGTTAGTTTCAACTCTGCCCTCACCGCTATAAACAACTTTAGAAATTCTGGTTCAGACTTAATTAACGAGCGGGAGTCAAATAAGAAAAGAGTAACTTACATCCATTATCTCTCTTTGAATGGTTTTTCCTTACAGCACAGGCAAATCCACATGGGATGACGGTTTGCTGTCACTGAGGGCATTTATAAAAATATGACCAAGACATAAAAGAAAATCTTAAAAGTGATTACACAACTGGCAATTAGTGCTAAAAGAATAGCATTTTAGGCATGCATACAATTCTTCACAGGAGGACTTGGATTACTTGGGTTTATAATTAAAGGAAGGTTCGTTTACAAAAAAACTTTGAAGCATATCATGTTCTTCTTTATTTACTTAGTCAGCAAGTATTTTCTAAGCACTCACATGAATTCATGGCTACTTTTTATCTTTTGTGAGTCTTTATCTCCCCCACTGAACTGTAGGCGCTAATAACAACCACTGAGCATTTAAGCACTGGAAGGGAATGTCGAGTTCACTGGATTCAATACTCTAATTTCATTAAGAGGAAACTGAGGCTCTGAAAAATAAGTGGCTTTTGAGGTTTACAATGGAAATTATTGGCAGAACCGGTGCTTTTTTCTTTACGTTTCTTTTCATTTCTCAGTAGCTCATCTTAATCAACACTATTTCTGCTATGTACCATTTCCCTTTGGGATTTTGTTCAATGGAAAGCTTTTGAGTTGACAAATGATTCCTCTAGATTCTAGAATTATAAACCAGTAAGATGGTGGATGGTTAGATTTTAGAGAGGGAAGGTTTGTTTTGTTTTCGTTTGTTTGCTTTTTGTTTTGAAGAGCCTCCTTGCCATTCTAATAACATGAATATTTTAACTAGTCTTCAGGAGACAGCACTCTCTACTGTTGTATTCAGCCCTAAGAAATGGGAATGGTGAGATTTCTAACGCTTTGGTGATAGAAGCCCTGTGTATGTGTGTGAGTGTGTGTGGTGTGTGTGCAGGCGTGTGGGCCTGTGTGTGGTGTGTCTGTGTGTGTGCCCACATGCGGGTGTGTGCACATGTGCGCATGGCACTGTGGCTGCCCTTTCTAGAAGAAGACCGAGGCAACTGCTTTCTCCCAGTGATCATGAACTTCTGCGGGATGTGGCACAAAAAGTCCACATCCAGCAGAAGTCTGGGCAAGCCCTTTCTACCTAGGCTAGGCTGGGCTGGGCAGGCTGAAGACACGGCTCTGTGTGTCTCTGTGATATGTACAAACCTTTGAGGGAGGTCTCATGCCCAGTGAATTTGATCTACATTGTTTTCTAATATTTTTCTTTCTTTCAAAACATTTTTTAATTAGAAAAAAATAGAGATGGGGTCTTGCTATGTTGACCAGACTGGTTTTGAACTCCTGGGCTCAAGTGATTCTCCTGCCCGGCCTCCCAAAGTGCTAGGATTACAGGCATGAGCCACCTCGCCCAGCCATGTCACAATATTTGAAGGACTATAATTTAGACAGCTAACCTTGTGGCCAGGTACAGTGGCTTACACCTATAATCCCAGCATTTTGGGAGGCCAACGCGGGTGGATCATGAGGTCAAGAGATCGAGACGAAGAGATCAGTGAAACTCCGTCTGTACTAAACATGCAAAAATTCACTGGGTGTGGTGGCGTGTGCCTGTAGTCCCAGCTACTTGGGAACCTGAAGCAGGAGAATCTCTTGAACCAGGAGGGGGAGGTTGCAGTGAGCGGAGACCACGCCATTGCACTCTAGCCTGGGCGACAGAGCAAGAGTCCATCTCAAAAAAAAAATGAAAGGAAAGAAAGCTAACCTTAGATAGCCTACAGCTCGGGCACAAGGTGTAGACAGGCGGATTTTGGTTTAACATAAGGAAAAGTTTTCCAAACTCTAGAATTTTATTTTAAAAATGTGAACTTCTTTGTGAATTCCTGAATTGGCCATCGTTAAGGTTTTGAGAGGCAAAGAAAACATTTGCCTTAGAGATGTTTCAGAATAGCATTTTGCACTGGGCGGGAGCTCTGCCTGGTGACCTCACTACAGCCGCTTCCTGGGCCCCTGTCCCAACACAGCAAAGCAGGCCCCACGCCCAGCCCACACAGCATGCACCTGCGGGGTCAAGGAGAATGAGACACACCGCTGCAGCCTGCGTCCCGTCAAAGTTGGCCTCCAGCAAGTAGAGAGGTCTCGCTCATCAACATTCCTCCCAGCTCTGGGGTGACAAGCTCGGTGGCAGTGGATCAAAAGGGGCCTGCCTGGCACATGCAGATGGGATCCAAGCACGATCCTGTGGACAGAATGAGAATTGGAAGGATTCCAAATATATGTTCTTCAGGCTACCATGTGAATTGACACTCGAATTCCCAGACTCTTAACATTCTTCCTACTGAGCTTGGCACTGTGTAATAGTGATCATAACCCCCACAGTGGTCATTCTGATGAACACCGTCATCACCAAAGCCGTAACTGTGGCATCGTCTAGATCCCAGGTCTGAATCATCGCTGAGGCTGTAGGAGCAATGGGCACCCATTGCCCAGTGCCCCTTTGGGTAGTGATCGACAAGATCAGTATCTACTAGGAGAGAGTCTTTTGTTCCTCTGTTTTATTATTATATATTACATTACATCGTGTTATTATAGTATATTTATATTATATGCTATGATAATACAGTATTTTACTTTTATTTATATTACTTGTTATTATATTACATATGATCATGTCTTATTACACTATAATATTATCTATTCTATTATCATATTATTTTAACACCTGAAGAATGGGGATATGCCATAAGGAAAAGCTATACAGTTGCTCCGTCGGAGCTCTGCAGGGTGAAATAATCGAAGGAAGGTAACCAGGTCCTTTCACAGGAGCATCTGCACACCCATACACTGGCCAGGAAGGACGAATGACCTGCGCCGCGCTGGCCTCGTGAAGGGCTCTGGGCCCTGCGATAGGCTGGAGACGGGTGGAGCCTCGGAGGAACTTTATCTCTAAGGGTCCCCGCGCTGAGGCCTGCAGTGCTGCCTGGAGAGCACATTGCTGATCTGGGTTTAAGCTGACCTGGCTCACATTTTCATCTGTGAAGGCGGCAGTTTCTGCGAGGGCCACTGGCCTCTATTAAATTGCTTGTTTCAGGAACAGGAGGCCTAAATCTTTATACGTTCAATTCAACATCTCTTTACATTTTCTTTCTGTGCCTCCTTTGCCTTCTCCTTCTTCCCCATATGTCTCCTTCCCCTTCTCACCTGCCCACTCCCAGTGGTGGTCCTTCCTTCCCATGTCCTCCTGGTCGTCCCAGGACATGCTCAGGACCCTGCCTCAGCTACTGACGCCTCAGAATGCTGCTGTCTCCAGCTCTCCAGGTGCCCGAGGGAACCAACTTTCAGCAGAAACTTCCTGTCTCATTCTTAAAAGGCAAATGCCTTCCAGTATGGTTTCTTTGATTCTCTTGGTTCTCATTGTATAACATTTTGTGACACATGGTGTGTGTCTCTCTCATTAATGCAACCTGAGTGTCACCAGCACAGGACTCTCATCAGACTGTCTCTGCTATGTCGAATGATGTGCAAGCTGGCCACGTGTTGACAGAGAGGAGACTTGAATTCCACAGCCTTAGCTAGAATGTCCCTAGGTTTCTCACACAGAAAGAGAGAAAGAAAACAAGAGAAAAGGAAAAAAGGAAGGAAGGAAGGGAGGGAGGGAGGGAATGAGGGAGGGAGGGAGGGAGGAGGGAGGGAGGAGGGAGAGGAAGGAAAGAAGAAAAGGAGGAAAGACAGAGAAAGAAAAAAAAAGAAAAGGAAAGGAAGAAAGAAAGAGAAAGAAAGAAAGGAGATAGAGAACTGAATTTCACAGCCTTAGCTAGTTGTCCCTATGCTTTTCACACAAGAAAGAAAGAAAAAGACAGAAAAACAGAAAAGGAAGGGAAAGGAGAACTTTAGTAATAAATTTTTAGTTCAACATTAATCCAAAGAACCTTTTTACTCTTTCTTTTGTGAAGAGTAAAAAGAAATGTATCCCTATATTCTGCCACTATAGATCAGGCTTAGTAAGCAAAATGATCTCTTTAAAAACTCTGCTGTGCTGGTATGGGGGGCTGCATATTTTCTTATGAGACAATGTCAGATTTTACATAGCCTGGGATCCAGTGACTGTGATGTATTTTACCTTAACTTTGACAAAGACTTCAGTCCTTCCTGATGGGAAGTGTGAGAGGACTTTCAAGCACTTCATAAATACTTCCTTCTTATGATGCCTTTCCATTCAGAAAGTATCAGAAAAAGCATCTTTCCCAAACAGTACAGGCAAGGTAAAGACAGGTGGAGTGCGTGCAACCCCAGAGGGAAGAATGCTGATCGGAATTCTTTTTAGCAGAGGGCTTTGCATATCACGTGGAGACATGGAAACATCACCAAGGATGAGGCCTGTATCACAGGTTACTCAAAAGTCTCCAGAAGGCCGGTGAGAGAAAAGGAAAAGTTAAATAGGGTACCAATCATCAACTGAAGAAAGACAGGTGTGCTTGATGCGTTTACTGGGTGATTCTGATTCCTGTCCCAGGACAGGTGCAGTGGATGCCCACAGCCCCCTCTTCAAATACCCCCCAGGGCTTCAAGGTTCTCCTGTATCAAGGGCCTGCTTTGAGCTCAGCAAAGTCTTTAATATGGGCCTCTTGGTTCTGCTCCTTTCCTTCCCATCTCACTCTATTCCTTCATGAAATGCTCCTAGCGAATATTTTGAGATAATCCAGATATTTAGTTTCCTCAAAAGTATTTTTGAAGAATGCCTTCCATTACTTCTCTGAGCTCTTACTTAAAAAATGCTGTCAAACACCTATTCCTTGAAGACTACCACCTTCTCTTATGTTCATATTAACAAAAAAGATACTTTGTTCGAGGATTATAATAACATTACAGATTTAAAGAAAATCTCCAGTATACTACTCAATTCAATCCAGCTTGTTGTAGCCCACATTCATTTTTGTAAAGGAACTATACCATTGCATTTTCAGATGTATAACTTTTCCGAGAATATGGAATATAGATTCTAATAGCAAAGTGCATGCTTTCCCTTAGCACAAACTTTTCCTGGTTGTATTCTTTACTTTTTCTCTTAGAGTGAAATAAAACCTGTCCAAAGCTTAGCAGAGTCAAAGCAAACTAACTGGGAAACACATTTCACGGTAAGTGGCAGAGGCGGTTCTTTCCCTCTCTCAAATCCTAGCCTCAGGGTTTCTTAGAATTATGTTGATTGTTTCTTTGGGGAGGAGGAACCTTCCACATTCCTCCTGAAGCCTTTGGACCCTCCCTTTTAATCCTTTCTCAGGTGGCACAAGTCACAAAGAGAGGGCCCCTGCCTAAGAGCATGCTCCCTCTTGCCCCAGCGAGATGCCTCCTGACAGTGTCTGACGGCTTTAGGTGTTGGATTAAAGTGACCTTCAGATTTCACAAGGCCCTTTGGGTTCCCAGTGCTCTGCTGGTGCCTTCTTTGCCCTTATCTTGTGTCTAGAAAAGGCCGTCTTTGTGAGAAGAGAACCCTATCATTTCAGTGAATTTCTTTAAATGGCCATGTTTGAGCTGCTCTTCTCCAGGTGGTAAAGCCAAGGCACACACTCTTCTTCTCTGTCGTGGGGGACGTGGATTCTGCAGCATCATTCTCAGAGGTAAATGAAAAAATGTGGGTTGTAGATTCTCAAGGAACTTCTGCGAATGTTTTAAAAAGAAAATAAAATCAGGATAGATCTAGCAGGGACCCCATGTGTTATGGTTTCCGGGGTGTAAACACTTGGTCCACACTCTATCCTGCTGTGTGATCCCAGGTAATGCTTTGTATCCTCTCTGGGCCTTGGTGTTTTCACCTATAGACTAGGCCAGGTAAAGGAGAAATTCCTATACCATTTTATAGTCCGCAAATGGCATTGATCTGTGAAAATATCAAACCTTCTCCTTTCCTGGCAGATGATGATGAAGACCTAAATTGTATCATGCCGTCATTGGAATATGATGCAGCATCTCTGAACCAAAGAGCCGGTGCAGGGATGCCTCGGGGGTGGTTCTGTGCGACTGGAAAAACTTTAGGATGATCTCTCTTCCTCTTCCCTCAAACTCTGTGTCAAAAAGCCCACAGTTTGCTGGTTTTTCAGGCCGGTGAGCCAATGCATTACATTGCATGGGATTTCAATTAATAGTCTGTAGTTTTCATTTTGGAGACCAAACATTTCAGATTCCGGGGAATTCCTATCTGGCGCTGTAGGATAATTTGCATCTACAGAGGGAACTATGAAAGTGAGGCGAGTGACATGTGTCTACCAAGGGCAGGGTAGGAATTCCCTTCTTAGACTCACAGCGCTCCTGTCCTAACCTGCCCTCGGCAGTCCACCAGGGGGCGCTGCCTCACTGACAGGGGAGGGCGGTGCGGCGCCCATCACTTGACTGACGCCAGCCCAATGGAAGGCGTCGGCCCCAGGCCTCCAGAGCTGTCTCCAGGGCCGCGGTGTTGGTTCTGTTGGGAGAAAACGTTTTTGAAAAGTACAGAGACAGCATTTTGATTAAAAACGGTTGTGTATGAATGCGTAATTTTCATAGCTGTAATAATAGCAGATGACAGCATACCCATCATAATAGCATTCTGATATACAGCAAGCTTCCTTAGGTTTACAAAGAAGTTTGGAAAACAGGGAACGCGCTGCCTAAAATAACGTTGTCCATCTTGAAAATTTTCCGCCGGCTCTTTCCCCAGTCAAGTGCGTCAAAAGTAACACGGGCCGGTGGACGGTACCCAGGAATCCTGGCTTTTTTAATCTTAATGATGACATTTGGTCCTGTCTGAGAGAGAACACAGTCGGATTTAACGTCATTCTCAAGCCTGCAGATTCTAAGTTTGAAATCATAAAAATACCATCATTTCCCATAATTTTAATGTATAATAAAATAGATACATGATACAAAGAAAAGCACGAATAATCTACATGACTTCTGGGTCAGGAGAATCAGAACATCTGGATATGAAACGGCTGGAAGAGAAGGCCTTTTTCAAAAGCAAAAGAATGACCAATATGTTCCCTACATTCTAACTTGTTCTGACCTTAGCAGTGTCAAAAGTACAGTTTCCCTTTTGTCAAATCTTGTAAACAGTTAAAATAAAAATCTAAGTACTCTTCGAAAAAAAGAGAATTTGTTTGTTACTTTGAAACACATGTTTTTCAGGTGTACTCTCCACTTATTTTCCACTCTAAGTGACTTAAGCTGGGATCATGTTTGACTTAAAAGAATTTAACAGAAAATCCAAACCTTGGCTTATCAGGATACCACAAGGAACTTACTTCAGAAACTTTGGACATGTGGAAATTTGTTTTCAATTTTAGTATCCAATTAATACCAAGGCATTGTTTTTGAAAGTACTAAAAACAGGCATCGTGAAAAATACAGGTTGTCTATCTTTCTTTTGTTCTCCAACTTCTGTGACCCAGCCGTCTTACCCAGACAGTTACCTGACATACCTTTCTTCTTCTCTCTTTACACACCCTGGATACTTTTGTGTGTGTGTGTGTGTGAGGGAGAGAGAGAGAGAGAGAGTGAGAGAGGAGATGCATAAGGAAAAGATCACATAGCAAAGAAAAAGCAGAGTTGGGTTTATTTCTGGCATTAGTTTTGAACCTGGATCTTTATTTCTCTAATATAAAAGAATTAGACCCAGTAGTCTGCAATATTCCTTTCCAGACTCAAACTCATTGGATCTATGAAAATTAATATGGTATAATTGCGTGACCACTCTGATGTTCCCCAGAGATGTGGTCACATGTGGTACCAGCAGTAGGCTAGCTCCGGAACAAAGAAGTTGCCTAGTAAGTCTGTTTGTTGAATGAACCACCACCATTGGGTCTATAAGCTCTATCATTGTTATTGCCTAGGGGAAATCCTTCTCTCTCTCTCTCTATCTCTCTCTCTCTCTCGCTCTCTCCTGCCTATATTATATATATGTATATACCTACTCAAATCTATATATATGGAGAGAGAGAGACGAGGTCTTGCTCTGTCACCAGGCTGGAGTGCAGTGGCACGATCTTGGCTCAGTGCAACCTTAACCTCCCGGGTTCAAGCAATTCCCCTGCCTCAGCCTCCCGAGTAGCTGGGACTACTCCCAAATAGCTAGGCACGCACTACCACACCTAGCTAATTTTTTGTATTTTAGTAGAAATGGGGTTCCACCATGTTGGCCAGGATGGTCTTGATCTCTTGACCTCATGATCCACCCGCCTTGACCTCCCAAAGTGCTGGGATTACAGGTGTGAGCCACTGTGCCCAGCGAGTCTATATTTTTTGTTCTACAATCTGAATCTGTTTTCTATACTGGGGTGTTCCTACCAAGGTATATAATTCTAATTAGGAAGCAGACAGCATTTCCTATCACAGAAGAAAAAAGGGAAAGCCCATTTTTCTGTCATCAAGGAAGCTTTGGCCAGGGCCCCAGCAGCGACAGTCTGAGGCAGTGATGGGGGCTTTGTGGCCTCTCTTGTCCCTCGCAGGCCAGGGTCTCTTGCCTGTGCTCCTGAAAGCCTTGCCTCCCTTTGATCTCTTCCATCGTGGCCTGGGTCTGCAGTTTTACGGGTCATTCGGCAACTTAACCAACCAAATTAAAAAAAAAAATAAAATCAGCTGATATTAACTTTGTGGCTGGTAAAGAAAGACAATGAGGTCTATTAGAAAAACAAATTTGGCTTACATATACTACCAACACTGCACACATGGGCATTTCTGAAAAACAGCACGCTAACCCCTGACTGAGCCCAGTTTGAACCCACAATCAGTACTTCAAATGGAACCTCAGTGCCCAGCAATCACGCCAGTTCCATGACCCAGCAATTCTCCACTATCAAGAACTTCTTTGTACCCTTGAGAGTTTTCATTTACATGGGTAATATCTATTGGAATTAACTGTATTAAGAATTAAAACTGAGAACCACTGGAATATTTATTTATTATAAACCCACGACATATTAACACAACATGTTTTTACAAAAACTTAGTGAGAAGAACCACATCTAGGTTTGCAAATCTCTTTCTTGCCAGGCTGAATACAACGTAGCTGGGTCCTCCAATCTCCTCCATTGATTTGTTGCAGCAAGTAGTTAGCTTGAAGTAGATTTAGCAAGATGTGAGGAGCATTTTAACAGCGTTTAAAGATACTTGTGTATATTCTTCTCTGAGATTACAAAGAAATTTGAAGAATATAAATATCTGAAAGGTTAGTTGCAGGGAGGAATCTGGAACCCCATCAGTGAATCTTTTGTCCTCTATTGCACTGGTCTACCATGGACTTTGAATGGATTTTCCACCTATGTGAGCTTTCATAACATCACGCATTGGCCCCTTAGAAAATGGCGGTTCACTGAGTTATCCAGATTTTCCACATGACCTCATACTTCATTATCCAATGGCAAAAGTATTGCACACTAGTTATTATCACGACCCATCTCATCAGGAATATCTTTAAGTGTGGAGACACTGTCAGGCTCAGATGAATGGATACAAGTTTTCCATGTTTCTGAATTTCACTTGAAAGTTGAAATATTATCATTGGCAACATAGCCAGTTGTTTTTTCTTGAAATGACAGGCTCACCTCATTCATTTTCAAGAAAATATCTGCCACATCCTCAAGTGGGAGTAGCCAGTTTGTCTGTCAGTCTTCCCTTCAAATAAAAACTTTGTCCCATGAAAGGAGCAGCTAATTCAGCTGGAAGCTCAAACACTTGTCAGGATCTTTTCCTTCACATGAGTGTGATAACCATCATGCTTTGGCATGCAGCAGAAGTGTTCAATGCATACCTCACACTTATTACACAGAGGGGCAAAAAGATATGCACATAAGGATTGACATTTACTCATATTTATAATATTTATAGCTTCATCCTGAGTATTAAGGGAAACTGGAATATATGTATGTGTGTCTATGTATTTACTTTTTTTTTTTTAACTGCAAAGGCGAAGCAGGAAGAACATGATGGCTATTAGTAGAATTCGGTTCCACTGCCTCAATTTGGCTTGAACCAGCCGTTTTACTCACTGTTGTTTTTGTACTGTTAGTGCAAACATCAATATGGTGAAACAAGCAAATAACAATTTTATTATAAAAGTAGTTTTGGGCCAGGCAAGGTGGCTCATGTCTGTAATCCCAGCACTTTGGAAGGCTGAGGCAGGTGGATCACAAAGTCGGGAGATCGAGACCATCCTGGCTAATACAGTGAAACCCCATCTCTGTTAAAAATACAAAAAATTAGCAAGGTGTGGTGGCACACGCCTGTGCTCCCAGCTACTCAGGTGGCTGAGGCAGGAGAATCGCTTGAATCTGGGAGGCGGAGGTTGCAGTGAGCTGAGATCATGCCACTGCACACTAGCCTGGGCAATGGAGCAAGAATCCCTCTCAAAATACATACATACATACATACATACATGTAGTTTTGACTTCACAGACATCTTGCAGAAGCCTTGGGCACCCCAGGGATCTGCAGACCCAGAGCTGCAGATACCCCCTTCTTCTCACTCATTTCTGTCTGGTAATCTGATTCCACGGTATTTAGATGCAATCTGGAGAGACCTTCCATCTGCACTGTGAGCCCATCCCATCTTCTGACACCTTCTAGAGCTACAGTGAAGATTTATTTTGTGTTAATGCTTAACTTCTTCATTTAGATTACCATTGAGGTAGTCTAATTATATTTGTAAGTAAATATTGGACTTTAGTTTGCAATAGAAAAACCTACTCCATAATATGATATGTCTATACATTTAATAATTAATTAGTTAAAAATATGTGTTATTAAACAAATTAACATGGTAGAGACCATGTTAAGCATGCCTGACTTGAAGCTTTCAAAAAATATTAAAAATTTTAAATAGACATAGACTATAAGGTAGAACGTTGTTTGAAAGAGTCATGCTTTAACAACATTGTTTAAATTTTTTGGCGTACACACTGTTTTTCCAAATGGGGACTATTTGACATTGTTCATATATATCAACACAGAAGGGCCAGCCAAGCCTGCCAGCAAAGCAAAGCCTGCGCCCCGCTCCCTGACCGCAAGACCTGTGCAAGAGGTTTTGACAAACAAGGAGCAATCATAGGAACTTCAGCCAGGGTTGGCCAAGCAAACACACAGCATAGCCACCTTGAGCTAACTCTGTCAGTACTGCTGGATTCCTTGGTGAAAAGCAGGATAGAGTGGGTAGATTTGGTCAAGAATGAAACTGAATACATTGGGAATCATCATTCCCCTGAGTCACTCATCCTGCCTTTTAAGAGACTTCAGACCATCTGGGGCTGCTTGGGGGATGTGAGGGTGGAGTAGGGCTTTCTTGTCACTGTGGGGCTACATTGCCCTTGGGAGAGGTTCGCATGTCTGGTAAGATGCTGGTATAGGACTCCATCTACAAGAGGATGTAGTTTTCCCCAGGAGGATTCGCGCTTGCAGTCAACATTGAAAACAGCTCCGGAAACAGCTCAGTGTTGATCACGTTGAACCACCCTTCACCTCTTCGTTTTTAATGACTTTTTTTCTCCTTGCATCAGTGACAATCAACTCAACCACATATCTTCCCACGTGATCTATTCAGTCATTTTATTCTGTTCTGAATCAGGCATTCAGTCCTTCAACAAATATTTGATACATTGGAAAGCTAGTCTTCCAGTAAGTTTCAGAACTTGAAACTTTTGCTAGACCAGGTAACCTGCCGGAGGGAGGAGAAACAGATAGTTCGTCATTCAGCAGGAAATACCTGCAAGTGGCTTACTGCATGATTGCATTTGTCTACACAATATAATTGGTTCTAAACATTTAAAAATAACAAACGATATAGGTTTTATGTTAAAAAGCATAAGCAGTTTTCAGAGTAAGGATGTGGCAGTAATATTGAGTCTGCGCTGCATTTAAGTGGGCCAGATTCACACACATGGCTAAGAGAACAACAAAGAAGTGAGGCACACGATTATACTTGTCTCTTTAAAATTCCGTGGCTCCTAATAGCAGAATCATCTGCTCACGCCATCTGCCAGCTGTGAAGTGAGTGAAAATAGCACGTGCAGGTACCGTAATATACAATCTAATTGGTGTACTAAACTTTAATTTATTGAAGAAATTGTAAATATAAAAACAATTATAATTTAACAAATCTATTCCTTTGCTGCTTTAATGAACACTCTGCATGTGCTGGGTTATTACGTATAGTTTTCTTTTTTGTGTTATATTGCAAGGTAGCATCCTTAATATGTCACAGGGACAATGAAATTGCACTGAACACCGGTCCACACATTTTTTCTGCATTTGCAATCATAATCGGAATGCACTCGACAATGGAACAGCTCCATTGCAAATAGAAGTAGAATTGAAAAGTTCTTTGCCAATTTGGCATTAATTCTGAGGACGGCTTGAGGGCTTATCAGAGATAAGACGGCTCTGATTGGCTTTTCAGCCTTTGAATAGAACAATTTAAAATAAATGCTGTCCAGTGACTGCTTTCCCTAGATTTTTCCTCCTCTTCTGTCTTACTTCTGCTTTTTCAAAATGTTTCATCTTTCCCTTCTGTTTCTCCTCCACCTCCTTTTCCTCCCCACTTCCATCCTTCCTCTTCCTTCTCTCCCTTTTACTTCTTCTTCTCTTCTTCCTCTTTCTCCTTTTCCTTCTCCTTCATAAAGCTGGGGACAGTGTCCATCCTTATCCATTTGAAAAAGAGACATGTTAATAAGTGTGGACTGTTGAATGAGTCATCAAATACTTTTGCACATTAATGTTAAAACAACCTTGTAGTAAACGGTGATACCTTTTAAATAAAGGGACTAGATGATTCCATATCAAATTTGATTATTTGGGCAACATGAGTTATGTGGGTGACATGAAATTGGATTTTGCATTGCACATGCGCTAAGACTTTCATGTTCTAGATTCTAAATGTACTCTAAAAAGTGTTATTTGCTAGGCAAGTAGACATTGAATAAAAAAAGAAATGTTTTGCAGAAGGACCTTTCTGTTATTTAAAGACCTACAATAGGTTTGTTCACTCTTTATGGCTTCCTAGGTAGCCTTGCACATGGACAGGACAGGTGACTACCCCTGCAATTCAGTGTCACTGTTTAAGGAGTGCCTTGAAACTCAAGGCGTGCATGGACATACCATGCTTTCATGGGGGTTGACATAAGCTTGGACTTCTGGCTAACACTCCATGTGATAGATAGGGATAGTGTATTTGGACGGACTAAGAACAGGTTTTTGTAGGGGGAAGGCAGGACATTACGGGGCACAGAGGTGGTGGAAAAATCCTTAGAGGAAAAAGAAGAACTAAGGCTAGGCAACAACAGTTTGAGTAAACTATACCCACCTCCTACCTTGTACCTAGGGTTGGTCCAGTATTTTCTGTTGTCATAGAAGCAAGAACCAGGCAGTCGGGGTGTGTGGCGGTTTAAACAAATGTTCACTACTGTTTGCTACACCACCTTTCTTGAGCTAGAGACTAATTCCTCCCACCTTACTTGTGGCAGAAAGGCAAAGTGTGTGACATCTGAGACAAAGCCAGAAAGCGACCTCTGCTTCCCCTTACTGGTTCTCAGATCATGTGACCAGAGGGGGCCAGCCGCCCTGCCTAAGGGCCTGCTTCTCCAGCCCTGTGCTCACTGTTGTGGAATCACCTTCTCCAGCTCTCCAAGCCTCCAAACGTCTGTAGCTCTGGCCGACACTGTCTGCAGCTTCTTAAGAGACTCTAAGGCAGAACCATGTGACCAAGCTTCTTCCAATATTGCTGACCCAGGAAACTGTCAGATAATAATATTTGTCATTACTAATAAGTAAGTTTTGAGGTAATGGTTACGCAGTCATAGATAACATGGTCTACACTACCCTGGGTCTATATCCTGCTCTCCTTTGTGATAGAGACACATCAATCCCTTTGCTTCCATTTTTCCAGCTTCAAAACTGGGTTAAATT
This sequence comes from Cacajao melanocephalus, assembly GCA_963573385.1. Taxonomy (NCBI): domain Eukaryota; kingdom Metazoa; phylum Chordata; class Mammalia; order Primates; family Pitheciidae; genus Cacajao; species Cacajao melanocephalus. The sequence continues at coordinate 14,834 of CAUYLG010061648.1, read as the reverse complement.
ATTTAATTTGATAACCTCCGTTAAAAAAAATGTAAGGAAAAGAATCGAGTTATGTATATCTTGCGTTTATTTCAATGTCATTGTGATGATTAGATAATTTGTATGAAAGCCTTTGGCAGGCCGTTGTAAAAATATAAGCTCCCCTCCCTCTATTTTCTATCACCAAATGGATGTTAGGCGGGCATGGTGACTCACACCTGTAGTCCCAGCACTTTGGGAGGCTGAGGCAGGAGGTTGGCTTGAGCTCAGGAGTTCGAGACCAGCCTGAGCAACATGGCAAGACCCCATCTCAAAAACGATAATAATAAAATAAAATAATAAAAATTAAAAAATTAAAAATTAACATGGATGTGAATGATGGCAAAGATGAATCTAGGTTCACATGACATCATAAGCACCTTACATGGTAGCTCCAAATCAGCTCTCGGGTCTATAGCCCATGGCATATTTTAGGGATATAAAATATGTTGAATCAAGGATAATGACTCGTATTTCTTTCTTAGGGTTCTATAGTCTGACTGTTAGTGTCCCCTTGAACTCATGTGTTGAATCTTAATCCTAATGTGGTAGTATTAAGAGGCAGGGTGTTTGGGGACTTCAAGTCAAATGAGAGATTAGTGCTCTTACAAGAAAGACTGAGAGGACCATCCTTACTACTTCTGAAGCAGAAAGCAAACCCTCGCCAGGCGATGAATCAGCCGGCACCTTAAGCCTGGCCCCTCTAACCTCCACAGTTGTGAGCAATCAGTTTACGTTGTTTATAAATTACCTGGTCTAAGGTATTTTGTTACAGCAATGAGAAAAGACAAGGCAGGTTCCAACCCTGACATTTCCCATTAGGATTCCAAAGGCCATTCTTAAAACGTCTTGTTGCTTCTTTCTCATTGTTAATAAATATATTAATTTTGTAAGAGTTGTGATAAGTCTTTCCAATCATTTTCCAGTAATAGGAGAAACTTGAATTGCTTGCTGAAGTTAACTGGAAACAAGTCATGGGTGTTAGGAACGAGCGAAGTCCATGTTCTCTCTCTTCTGAGTTGTTTTTCTCATTCACTCCCTCTGATTACAATCATGTCCTAAAGGAGTAAACTTCATTTACTTTTCTTATCATCTGTTCACCAAAGGCTCCACATTGAAGGGACCCTTTGGCTTGTATAGTGTTCAGGTCATGTTAGCCAATATAGTTGCAAAACATTCTGGCTACTTTGCCGGATGGACTTCCTCTCATCTGCACCATGGTAAAGCCCTCGTGATCTACCACATGATCTGGCCTCACCACTCCACTGACATTGTTCTCCCAAAGGCTAACGCTCACAGTTCTATGACTAACTCCAAGGAATTTTTCTGTCCTTTTCTGTTTGAGCTCAGGCAGCACTGAGCCTTGTGGCCTGCTGCCCAGTTCTTGACTCTCTTTCCTCCTTCCTGGGTTTATGTGAAGTTGCTTTTCTTTCCTGGTTCTCCTCCAGCTCTCTGAGGTCCTCTTTTTCTTCTTTTCTTCTTCTTCTTCTCTTCTTTTTCTGCTGCTTCTGCTTCTGCTTCTTTTTTATTGAGACGGAGTTTCACTCTGTCACCCAGGCTGGAGTGCAGTGGTGCGATCTCGGCTCACGGCAACCTCTGCACCCCCAACTCCGTCCTCGAGTTCAAGTGATTCTCCCTGCCTCAGCCTCTTGAGTAGCTGAGATTACAGGTGCCCACCACCACGCTTGGCTAATTTTGTGTTTTTAGTGGAGATGGGGTTTCACTATGTTGGCCAGGCTGGTCTTGAACTCCTGACCTCAAGTGATCCACCTGCCTCAACCTCCCAAAGTGCTGGGATTACAGGTGTGAGCCACTACACCAGGCTCTTCTTTGTATCTTTTGCAGGAACTTTATCTGCTTCTAGTTCCTCAGATGTCTCTGTCTTTAACACATTGGTGTCCCTAGGATAACATCTAAACTTCTGAGCACATCTCTTTTCTGGGTTAGCCTTCAGTTGGCATCTCTGTTCCCTGTTCAACAAAAACTTCTCACCAGTCTACGATTACATGGAAAAAGAGAACCTTAGCAGTGGAGAGTCCTCTGTCCTCTTCTGCAGTTTCCAGCACTGTGATGTGCGTAAAGCAGGAAGCCAGTGTCTCCCACTGAAGGGCACTCTTTGCTGCACCCCCAAGGAGCCACATGGCAGAAATTTCCTTCCAAACTTTGGGCTAGAAAAGGCCCTGCTTGTTCCAAGAAACAAACCTTTGTCTCAGTCTCTGACAAGTATGAATTATAAATTAAAAGCTTTACTTTGGCAGCAGGCAGGATTGTCATTAAGCCTAAGTGCCGACTGTGGCAGCCAGCCCTCCCAGTCCCTGTTTCTGAGTATTTCTTTCCCTCCACCTCTCTTTCTAACCTTGTTTGCTCAAGTTGTATTGATTTACTAAATGGGTTCTTTTTTTTTTTTTTTTTTAAAAAAAAGGATGTTGTGTATATTCATTTCTTTGCCACGTATCTGGTGCCTTTTCTTTACCAAATACTGAGCCAGTTTCCTACCCATTCTGAAGGACATGTTTCTGAACTTCGAAGGGCTTCCTGAATGTTAGGAAACAGAAAAAAATCAGATGATTATAATAGTTCATCATTTCAGCTGGAATGGAGATTAGAAGGTAGAATAAAAGAAAGTAGGGAAACAGAAGCATTAGCTGGGGAATCAGGAAAGGGATAAAGGGAAGTTTGAATGCAATTGGAAGAACTACAGGAGTTTTTCCAGGAGCCAAGCAGGTGGACAGTGTTTCAGGCAGTCAGTCGTAAAGGCAAAGGAAAGATTGCACAAGAGCTTGTTAAATCAAAGGACTGGAGCTGAGTCCTTCTGCATCATAGAGTCATGGAATTAGTAAACACAAACTCCAGAGCTAGACCATGGATACTCCAATACGATTTGCAAATTGCAGATTTCGTTATGAAGAATACCAGTAAAAAATTTTAGGCAATGGAGGTGAAAATTGCATTTTCATGTTTGCAGTGTGTGAAAATTAAATAAAGTAAGTAAATATCAGCTTCATTGAAGGAAGTTTTAAGCTAACTGGAGTGATGTCAATTGTGAAATCAGAGGGCATACCACATTTGCTAATAAAATAGGAAGCTAGGCACATGACTCAAACTGGTGTGATAACTTCATGACCTTCCGTAGAGCAAAAGGTGTGAGCAGCCTTGGTCTAGGCCCACCTTGTTTATATTTGGTTGACATACCATGTATTGATGTTAGATTCTGCTAATCTTGGCTAAAAAGTTCAGAGTACTTTAAAAGCTATCCTTGCTGTGCGTGGTGACCAAGACATATTGAAAGACTCCTGCAGGAGGCTAGCATTTGGGTCTGGGCAGATGATACTCTCATTGGAATTCAGTCTATTTTGATAACACATGGAGATTGATTTGATAATCTACAAAAATGCACACGAATGTCCCATTCATTTTTCAAGGAGATAGTAACCTTTTGGCTCAAGTGCTATCCAGCTGCAAGGAGAAAGCTGCATCCATCAGAATGACATGTACTGCAGAGTAACATATTGCTTGGCACTGGGAGCACAAAGATGAGCTCTGTCATGGCTACTGAGAGTACCTCAAACATGCAAAAAAATGCACCAAAGTAATGAATGTGGACCCTTGGCTTTGTTGTTCCTGGGCTGTGCACCCCTGTGCCTCAGGGAGTGAGACATTGAATTCTACTTTGGAAAAAGTTTCTGCTTCTCATCTCTAGATTCTCCTTTCAGCTTCAGTGGATGTTGGCCTCATTATTTCATTGCACTAAATTTCTTGCTTCAGGCTGAATTTTCTGTGCACTGGAGGTGGTAATGCATCTTTGCCTTTGATTTGAATTCTCTCATATTGGGTAGAAAGTATATATATTCTTGTTTTCTTTTGTTTCATACATTCATTATTTTAGTTAATCAACCAACAAATGTGTATTGAGAGAACAGGTTTTGCCAAGTACTTTGCTTGGGATTCAGGGTCTTAAATACAAATGAGGCACAGTCCTGTTTTTGCAGACTCCACAGTCTAGTAGAGACAAACAGATGAATGATCACAGTGCACAGGCTTCATGTAGTAATACAGTATTTGAGGTGAACAGTGAATAAATCATTAAGTTCCAAGGTAAGTGTGCTGCCTGAGTTTGGGTATGAGGGGTTGCCTTCACCAGTTTCCATAGTATTTAGAAGAGTGATTCTCTTGGAATGAGGATAAACTGTGATTGGAGATTTTCCAAACTCCATAAGCTCTTTTGTAAACTCTCCTCCACAAAGACTGAATATTATTGTTGTAAAGCAGTGGTTTTCAACTGCGGCCAACCTGTACTTGTGATCAAAGACACATTAGAACGTCTGGAAACGTTGCTTGTCATATTTGGACAGTGGTGGGATGCTACTGGCATCTAGCAGGTAGAGGCCAGGGATGTTGTTGAATATCATACAATGTCGAGACCAGTCCCTCACAGCTGAGGATGCTCTGGTCTAGAATATCAATAGGGCCAAGACTGAGAAGCCTTACTGTAAAGCAATGTGTAAGGTGTAAGGTGGAACCACAGCATGTTGCTCAATGACAGTGAAGTGTGTTCTACAACATGAAAGAGATCATTTAGATTCATAGTTCTCTATGTTCAAATCAGTTCTTATGTTCCAGATAAAAGGCCCTCTTATATTTAACCAATTTTTGAATATAGAGAGATACCCTTTATTGCCTGAAGGGTCTTCCTAACCTGCTTGATGACAGACAAGGCCCTCTATGCAATCAGCATGGGCTTCCTGAGCCCTGATCTGAGTTATTACTGGGTCTTGCCCCTCCCAGGACCCTTTCTCCTTCTGGGTTCTTGTCATTCAGATGTCACCTTGCAGCTGCTGCCTGTCCACCCCTCTGCAGCTGCCATTCTCCCCTGTCGCTTATGACTCACTGTTGCCCAGTCTCTGTTCTCTCTTTGTCACCAAGTGACATATAGTCATACAATAAATCAGGTTATAAAATGTTAAATAAAAGCTTTGCAAGTTATGACCCCTGTAACCAAGTGGTCATAATTCCTAAAGCCAATCTTAGGTAGCCTGGGTTTCGGTGATCTTAGCACTGGGAGACTCTCAAAAGCTAAGTTTGCTTTAATAAAATTTTCTCCCTTTTGTTGAGGCATCTGTACATCCCTCAAACCCTGGGGTCTGCGAATGTTTGAGAGATTTCAGCAATGCTGCAGAGAATGCCTCCCTCATTACTGTGTGCCCTGGTTTAGGAGGAGGCAGTGGAGAAATCCTTTGATTCTCCCTTTCTTAACAGCAATTCCTTGCTTTTCTGAAACATGCTCCATCAATTGCTTGGTGACTGGACAACTCTTTTCTTACCTAATGAGTATCCTGAAAGCTCAGCTGACAATTTCAAATGTATGCAATAATACAATTTAAAACAACATTAATAATAATGTTAGTTACATAAATAATATGGTATTTCAGCTCCTTATGAAAATGAGATCATCGTGGTTTTCTCTGATACGTCAAATATTTGGAAGCTAGTATTTACATTGATTTGATTTTCATTATTACCTTGAGAGAGAGAGAGAGAGAGAGAGAGAGAGAGAGAGAGAGAGAGTGTGTGTGTGTGTGTGTGTGTTTTGAGATGAAGTCTCACTCTGTCGCCCAGGCAGGAGTGCAATGGCACGATCTCGACTCACGGCAATCTCTGCCTCCTGGGTTCAAGTGGTTCTCCTGTCTCAGCCTCCTGAGTAGCTGGGATTACAGGAGCCCATTTTTTTTTTTGTATTTTTAGTAGAGATGGGGTTTCACCACGTTGGTCAGGCTGGTCTCGAACTCCTGACCTCAGGTGATCCGCCCACCTCAGTCTCCCAAAGTGTTGAGATTACAGGCATGAGCCACCATGCCCAGCCTAGTGTGTGTTTTTATACCCTATAATTATCTTAAACATTATTATTTGATTCAATATAATAGCCATGATGATAATGATAAATGTTTATTAGCCTCTTACTATGCACCAGTCATATTCCTAAATGGCTATGTGACATTGCTTTTTATTCTCACAAAACCCTGTGTGGTTGATGCTTTTATTCTCTCCAACTGGCCTAGAAGGACATTATTTCAGAAATGCATTACAGGTATTCCTAAGGCGCTAAAACAAGCGGAAGAGCTGGAATTTGAACCTAGGTCTGTCTGAAATCACTGCCACTCAATGGAGGATTTGATATGAATGAATAACATCTTTCTTCTTATGTAATCATATAATAAATCATATTATTAAATGTTAAGTAAAAACATTGAAAGTTTCCATAATTATTATAGAAAATAATGTAGGGGGATGCTGACTATGGGTGCTGTGCTCCTGAATGCCATGGCTAGCTAACACGCCATGTGTTTTTTTTTTTTTTTTTTTTTTTGAGACAGGGTTTCACTGTGTCACCCAAGTTGAAGAGTACAGTGTCACAATCATGGCTCATTGCAGCCTCAACTTCCCAGGCTCAGGTGATCCTCTCACCTCAGTCTCCTGAGTAGGTGGGACTATAGGCACACACCACCACACCTAGCTAATTCTTTTGTATTGTAGTGACAGCGTTTTGCCATGTTGCCAGGCTCACCTTGAACTCCTGGGCTCCAGTGATCCTCCCACCTTGGCCTCCTGAAGTGCTGGGATTACAGGCCTGAGCTACCGAGCCCAGTCTTGTCATGCGTCACTATTGGTTTTTTTCAATAAAGGGAGGCTTGCTGATACATGCATGATTCCGGGACCCACCCTTGCCCGTTGACTGTTTATTTTGGTTATTTCCATAGAGCTATAGGATTGCTTTATTTTATCTTCCTCCATAATATATATGCTTTAGTATAAAATATTTATTGGGGAAATACGTATCATATTTAGATAAGCTATGGAGATTAATTTTTCTGTTGTTTATATAAATATGGCACATAGATGTTTAAACATTTAATAATGTATTTGTATAAAAATAGATTAACTATGATTAACTTCTGACAGAAAGACGCTAGGCTTACCTAGCATGTGCTCAGCATATGAATAAGAAATTCTTTCTTCAATTATGTAATTGCCCAGGGACTTCCATAGGGACAAAGAGAGGAGATTCTTCTTTGTGGATGTGTTTTCAACCTGTGTTCAGACCTTAGAGAAGACTTGTAGGCAGGTCAGGACCTTCTCTGACATTCAGCTGGGGCCTCAGTATGCTGAGAATCTTCTTTTACTAAGCCAGAGTCCTTCTGGATGTACCCAGACATTGCAGCCCTCACTAGCCTGTGATTACAAAATAAGGTGACCTTGGTTTTAAGGGCCAAATTAGAACTTGAAACCCACTGGCCTGGTCACTAGAAATTAAGCTTCCATACTTCTGGTCATTTCCTCCAGTTCCTTCCAGTTCCGAGGTCCCGCAGGGAGCAGCCACCACACCACGTTCACCCAGTGCTTCTCTCCGCACTCTGAATTCCACTCCAATTCTTCCCCGCTAAGGGCCCTGCTGAAGTGTCTGCTTCATTAGGGAGCCCTGTTGTCCCATCCTGGGGAGATTCACTCACAGCGAGGTCCCTGCTGCCCCCTCCATCTCTATGCCCTCTTCTCTAGCCCTCTTCTCTGCTTCTTCCCATGCAGTGTCCTAGTCACGTCTGGCAGCCCAGCGTCCTCACAGAGCCGGCTCTTCCTCAGCACACACCCTCCCCAGGCTCCAGAGGGAAGAGGACGGGGTTTTGTTCAGGTGCATATGCTCCTGGCGGTCACCTTTGAACTGTGACAGTGTGGAAATTTTGAGGGGCAGCCTTCTAGCCTACAAGCAATCATGGTGATAGACACTGCCATCCCAGTCATTCTCCTTTCAACATCAGGACATGCAAGAAGCAAGAATCTATTACCAAAGCAAAATCACTATTTTTCTAGAAATAATGAAGTGGAACCTCATATTGTGGGGGGGCGTTCCTTCCTCTTAGTTTGGTTTGTTTACACCTCTCCTCACTCACTCTGCAACATGTTCCCTGCTGCCCCACAGTAGCTGAGAATGCTGTGCTTCAAACTCACCTGGAACAATGCCAGGTCTAATTGCATCCTTTTGGATTCCAAAACCTCAACCTGATAGAAAGATGAGGAAGTCTCACACAGGCCATCCTGTCCTTTGGTGTTTTCCCCTCTCTCATCTTCTCCTTCTGCGGATGCCACATGGGGCATGCAGAAGTGAATGTGCCTTCTCTGCAGCAGCGGACTTCATCAAGCCCCATGTCCTCCTCTTTGGGCTTGCACTGGATTTTGTAAACTGCAGCTCATCATGCTTGGCCTATGGGCACTGGCATCTGCTCATTGCCCCTGCATCCCAAGTGTCCAGGGCTGGCGCTGTCTGAGCCCCTCCCCTGTGGGCAGGTGATGGTTCTCCCTTCCACACCTGCTCATGCTCCTGGGCCTCGTGGCCAGCTCCATCTTGCTCCTGGCTGGGACCTCAGGAGTGTTCCCCCCACCATCCCTCTCCTTTATAGGACTTTCAATCTCCTCTTGCTCTTCTGGTCCCTCACTGGGTGAGCAGGGAGTTTCTCCCTTGTAGGCAGCAGCAGAGCTGGGACACCCAGGACCCCTGCCTACCTGCTGTAAGAAAAATGGATGTGCTGCCATCAAGAATAGGCCAAGGCAGACATCCAGTCCAGCATGACTCAGCAAGTTTGGAGCACAGGCACACAACTCCCATCGTTATGTAACCACATCATATGAGGCACATTGGGTGGTCACCCATGTGAGCCTGTGCTTGGCTCAGAGGCACTATTTTCTATAAAACGTAATTACCATGCTAATGCTGTACATACGGCTCATACCCAGGCTTGCTGGTGCTCAGGCTCACTCATGTTCAGAGAGAGAGTAAAGCCATGTTGAAACTATCTGTGATTCCTCCAGTGTATTTCCAGCTACCCACCATTCATTCACCAACTCCCCTCAGACCTCAGTTAGGACCTGACACCTGACACCTGTGCTGCCATTTTATGCCTCTGTACCCACCTTTATTTATTCTAGATTGATTCTCCATGCCTTGACAGGTACACAGCCTCTGCCCTGGGCAGTGTGGAGTCGGTTCCCTTCCCTTGCTCTAGGATTCCCCCACTTTTCTGATAACTTCCAATCCCCCATTTCAGGTGCTGAGCAGTGTATAGAGGGGTGGGTGGATGGCAGAACCCAGGCACTGCTGACTGAGGATGCGTTCTTCACTTCCTTCCCTCCTTCCCTGTCTTCTCCTCTTCCATGACTCAAGCCAGCTGACCTCAGAACTTTGGAAAATGAATGTAAATGGATACCGTACTCAATATTTCTACAAGCGTTAGAAATTCAGAAGAAACTAAGATTGTTTTGGTTTAGCAAGATTTGATTTTCAGGCCTATTGTCTCCTTAGACTTAGTAGATCAAATTTAATACACAAAGTTATATAATAAATTCTTTGCTCTAGGATGTTTCTATCCTCTTCTAATGACACAGATGTCCCGAGCCATGTGTCTGGGGAACTGTAGTGTAACGTAATTGGGAAAAAATAGATTATACAACATTTAAATAGCAATATATTTTTATATATTATTTATATAGTATGTATATATCTAATACCTATAAAATAAATACAAACATATATATAATATATATTTCTCTATTTCTGACTCAGAGTTTTAAACTCAGTGTTATGATAGGAAAATATATATATTTCTATATTATAGATCTTATATGTCTATACATATAATTATATATCTTATATACATATATATAATTATATATTTCTCCTGTCATAATGTAACAGGGGGACAGGAGTAGGCCTGCGGGGGCATTTCAAAGACACTCGCTGTTCTCAGATCGGATGTGTTTTTTCCAGGTTCTTGGGCTCTCATTCACCCAAAAATGGGGAGGAGACCCAGGTGGCGCAGTAATATTGTTCAAGTAAATATCGGACCCAAAGAGCGTTGCAGCGACTCATTAGGCACAGAGAGAGAAAAAGAAAAAAGGAGAGAGAGAGCGCCACGCTGTCGTGGGAAGGGATACAGAGCTGGAGTCTGCACAGATACAGAGAGGGAGAATGAAGGCGCCCACGCTGCTGTGGGAGGGGATCCCCGAAAGGGAAATCCGTACTGGTTAGGGAGTAGGGGGAATTTAACCCCAGAGTTACTCCCGCCCCATTCAAGTTCTCATCCAGTAAGAGGAGCTTTTTCAAACTTCCTCTGGAGTGACTGATCTTTAACTCTGATTCTGGATTGACTGCCTGGCTCTCCATACAGCCCCTCCTTCCAAGGCTTTTGGCGGGCTTTCTAAACAAAGGAAGCTCTCTGGGCAGTCTACCTAGCCCATGTGTGTGAAAGTTAGACAAAAAACTCTAGTCCCGGGATGGGGACTTGAATGAAGGCAGGTTGGGCATGTCCCTGGGAAGTCCTTGCCTTTGAAATCACACCCCTTGTGGACCTAGGAAGAGAAGTTAACATAGTCCCTCTATAACATTGAGTTAAACACTTGGAGACAGAAAGAGGGAATCCTGCCACAAGTGTCGTCTACGCTATATAAATATAAAATATTTATTTTTATGTTCAAATGACCCTGTTCCTATTCTTACATGATGTCACAAATAACAAATACCATTAACCTCAACATTTGAAATGTATTTAGCAATTCAATGATTTGTAAAGGCTGGCATAAACAACACATCCCTGACTCATCCCTTTAATTCAGGCCCCACAATTAGTCAATCAACAGGCCTTGCCATCTCTCCATTTCTTCACATTTTCACCTTCATCCATAGCAGCTGGTTGTCAGCTATGATCACTCCCTGCTCCTTATGGGGTTATTCAGGGTTTTCATTGCAATTATAAGTTAAATGCCATCATCTCTAGGTCCCATGAGATGGAAAAAAAGAACTGTCCCATGAAAGTCTATGAAGCATATAATTCCATAGATTCTTCAAGACCATGACATCTCATATATCTTATTATAAGGTAAAAGTATAGATTTACACTTGTTTGCCAAACTTCTGACACAGGGCAAAGAACATTTCTTTGAGCATAGGTGGGCCAGCTGGAGTTATGCATCATTTTTCTTACAGAAAATCACAAACATAATGCCTTATATGTAATTTCCACATATTTTGCTTTAAAATGGAATGCAAAACAATTTAATTGCATACTCCTTCAAGTTTTGTGGAACTTTCTTCAGACTTTAACAGTGTTTTTGCTCATACTTAATGTGCATCTTTCTTCTTTTAAATTTTAATACTTAATTGGTTTCCTTAATATTTAATTACATTACAGAATAATAAGAACCCCTGTCATAAGCAGGCTTGTGAACACAAGGAACTCTCTCACCACTGCCTCCTTATCTACTGCCTCTTTGTTAAGTCAATACCTGAACTGTGGAGAGAATTGTGAGTGCCCTCAAGTAGCCTGCTGGCTGAAGTCACCATGCAACTTGCCTCAGGACCTCACAGGCGCCAGAGATCCACAGGTAACTGGCAGGTCAGGAGGATGCAGTTCAAGTGAAGGCTTTTACTGTATCTAAGGTTTGCAGGTTGCAGTATATTGTCATGCGTCTTTATGCCTTCACACATTTACTCTCTAATGTTGTACTTTTCCTTTACTTGCCAAAGACTACTAACACAGTAGTAGTTAACACTAACCCAACTTAGACAGTAACCACTTTACCTGCACGGCCTCCTCTAACACCCTGCTACCTGCTTAGCTCTTCTTTATTACTATAGAGACCTAGAGATATCTGTAATTCAATATTTACATTTTGTTATGGCAATAATTTTATTGTCCTTGCTTTTCTTCCCTATGAGACTTTAAACTTCTGAAGACAGAGATTGTTTTTTTAATCTCCACATCCTAGTGCCTAACACGGTAGCAGGCATGCCCGGTGAATCTTGCTTAGTTGAGTGAATGAACAGATATCCAACTGAATGGAGTTATTTTCTGTCTCTTAATGCTTTTGAAACCACTATCCTGTTCTGTCCAGTGTGGGCACCCCAGCCACATGTAGCTATTGACATTCAAATTAATTGCATTGAAACAAAATTAGTGTTATGACCAGTTCCTTGGTCACACCAGTCACATTTCAGAGGCTCAGTAGTCAAATGTGTCTGTGAGCTGCCGCACTGGAGGATAACGGACCTATCATTGCAGCAACTTCCCATGGACAGCACTGCCTAGTCCCTCCGACTGCGGTTGTTGAGCCATGTTGGAAACATCTTCTTTGCTACTTCCCCTGACGATTGGTAGTCCTTGATTTTTTTTTTCCTACCTCAGCATAATATAACACACTCGTTTTTTTCTTCAAGCAACTGGATTCCAAATTCCATTTTAGGCCATGGTGATAAATTTTCTTCTTCCAATTGCTTTGTAGCTCTAAGCTTTTTTCTTTATCTTTTTTTAAACACATTTTTATGGAAAGGAGTTTGCTTTAACAGCTTTGATGTTGATGGCTATTTGGGATAAAGGCTATAGTTAGCTGGTTTAAATCCCAGTCACACGATCTCAATCACAATTGCTCTTCTCCGTGGTCATTCAAATGTAATAACACACAACTTCACAGCTGATGTCTTCCAATATGGATGCTCTATAAGGTGGCTCTGCTTTGTGACAGCTCTGAGAAATGTAACCATTCATGATGTTTCGGTAAGAACCTAGGACAACTGGTCAAGTGGCGTTTATAGAAACATTCAGCTTTTAAGAAATGCTCCATATACATTAGTTTATGTCTCGGTTAGCAGCCCTGCTCCCTGCATCATAGCTGCAGTGGCTGGTCTGAAGGGAATAAAATAACAATAACAGCTACTTTTATCTGTATTGTACTTTGTAGTGTAGAAAGTGTTTTCAAACAAGAGTCTCTCTTTTCTAAGAATGAGATGTGTTATTTGGCATTTCTAATTAACTAAAAACATGAGTCAGTAGGTAGTATATCATTCTTTGAGCTGAAGTCACAGATACTCTTTTCACTCTGCTTCTACTATTTTATACTCAATGAGCCAAAGCATATTGAATAATTCCTGCTATCACAATAAACATTTATGTCCAGGCTGTAGGAGGCATGGCTCCTAATATTTTATTCTCTTTTAAAGTTTCTCCTACCATGATTCTTCCTCAGTTAAAAGCCTATGAGCCAGTGTTTGAAAGCTATGGATAGATAACATGTTAACAGCAATGATTTCTTAGGGATGTGTTCTTTTTAAGTTTTACTTATCTTTGCATTGGCTGGTGAGGTAAATTTGGATTTGGCACATGGTTTAGTGGAGTGTTAGAAGAGGTTCAGGGGCTGAATCGAGGTCAGCTGTTCCTTCTCCTCCTCCTCTCTAGCCACTGCCGCCCTGCCAACTGCATTTGTGTTTCCTGGGCACTCCCCTCTCCTCCCGATGCCTCCCTGGCCAGTTGCTCCTTCTCTACTTCCTCATTCTCTCTGCTTTGGGTCAATACCTCCTCCTCTGATTGTCCCCCACTCCCAACTTCAGTGACCCCAAGGCTTTCATAAACAAACATCAAACACTCAGACAGATATGCCCCTGACGTGTGAACGGAACCTCTGAGTTCAGTGTTTACTTGCAGATGTGGTGAAAGCAACCAACACATCATCAGATCTACTACCTATTCTGGTTACTGGGCTTATGAACTGCAAAAAATAAAATACACGTGGTTGCTAGCTCTTAGAAATATAGAGACTAACTGGGATAGGGTTCAAAGTTGTTACCAGTATTGTCTCCACAGATGGGTACTTTGGCATAATCACAAAAAGAAGGAGTATTTTCTCTTACGCTCAAACAACTCATTTCCCTTGGTAACAGCCAGGCAAGCATCATGGAGGGATGGCTAGGTGGGTGGGAGTCAGGTCCTGGAGCTGAGCCCAGCTCTGCTCTCAGGAGACTGTGCTCCTGAGGCACTGGTTCGCCTTGCTTTTGCTGATGGTTCTCAAATCAGGTGCTTATCGGCTCTCAGGTATCTTATTGAATCAGTCAGGATTCTCTAGAGGGACAGAACTAATAGGATAGATGTATCTAAAAAGGGAATTTATTAAGGAGTATTAACTTACACAATCACAAGGTCCCACAATAGGCCATCTGCAAGCTGAGGAGTAAGGAAGCCAGTCTGAGTCCCAAAGCTGAAGAACTTGGAGTTGGATGTTTGAGGGCAGGAAGCATCCAGCACAGGAGAAAGAAGTAGACTGGGAGGCTAAGTTGGTCTGATCGCTCCACGTTCTTCTGCCTGCTTTCATACTGGTCCTGCTGGCACCTGATTAGATTGTGTCCACCGAGATTGAGGGTGGGTCTGCCTTTCCCAGCCTACTGACTGAAGTGTAAATCACCTTTGGCAATACCCTCACAGACACACCGAGGATCAATACTTTGCATCCTTCAATCCAGTAAAGTTGACACTCAGTGTTAACCATCACACTCATACAAGTAAACCCACAATAGATCAAGTTTAATGTAGAAGGTTATAGAATAACTTCTTTGTTAGGATGTTTCTATGCTTTCCCAATGACACTAATGCCCTTGATTCATTTGTTTGGGGAGTTATAGTACAACATTATTCTGGAAAAATATATATTATATAGCAAATTTTAATAACTATATATATTCACATGTTATTTACCTATTTATATTTTCATATATTTTTAATATATGTGTTTATGTATGTATCTATGTATAAATATACACATGTATAAATATATATGTGTTAAATGCATAAACTATATATTTATATAAAAATATTTAATATAAAATACAAATAAATATAATAAAACATTTTAGTAAATAAATATAAATTTATAAAATATATTTATGTATTCATATTTAAATATATAATGTGTATATAATTATATTTAGATTATATATAGAATATAAATAT
>CAUYLG010061643.1:0-50259 GCA_963573385.1 Cacajao melanocephalus | reverse complement strand
TCCTCCCAAGCCTAAACCAGGAAGAAGTCAAAACTGTGAATAGACCAATAACAAGGGCTGAAGATGAGGCAGCAATTAAAAGCCTACCACCCAAAAAAAGCCCAGGTCCAGATGGGTTTGCAGCCGAATTCTACCAGACATACAAAGAGGAGCTGGTACCATTCCTTCTGAAACTATTCCAAACAATCCCAAAAGAGGGAATCCTTCCCAAATCATTTTATGAGACCAACATCATCCTAATACCAAATCCTGTCAGAGACTCAGCAAGAAAAGAAAACTTCCGGCCAATATCCATGATGAACATAGATGCAAAAATCTTCAACAAAATACTGGCAAACCGATTTCAACAGCACATCAAAAAGCTTATCCACCATGGTCAAGTAGGCTTCATCCCGGGGATGCTAGGCTGGTTCAACATACGCAAGTCTATAAATGTAATTCACCACATAAACAGAACCAAAGACAAAAACCACATGATTATCTCAACTGATACAGAGAAGGCCTTCAACAAAATTCAACAGCCTTTATGCTGAAAACTCTCAATAAACTAGATATTGATGGAATGTATCTCAAAATAATAAAAGCTATTTATGACAAACCCACAGCCAATATCATACTGAATGGGCAAAAACTGGAAGCCTTCCCTTTGAAATCTGGCACTAGACAAGGTTGCCCTCTCTCACCACTCCTATTCAGTATAGTATTGGAAGTTCTAGCCAGAGCAATAAGGCAAGAAAAAGAAATAAAGTGTATTCAAATAGGAAAGGAGGAAGTCAAATTCTCTCTATTTGCAGATGACAAGATTGTATATTTACAAGACCCCATCATCTCAGCCCAAAATCTCCTGAAACCTGTAAGGAACTTCAGCAAAGTCTCAGGTTACAAAATCAATGTGCAAAAATCACAAGCTTTTCTATACACCAATAACAGACTTCAAGAGAGCCAAATCAAGAATGAACTGCCATTCACAATTGCTACAAAGAGAATAAAATACCTAGGAATACAACTAACAAGGAATGTAAAAAACCTCTTCAAGTAGAACTACAAACCGCTGCTCAACAAAATAAGAGAGGACACAAACAGATGGAGAAACATTCCATGCTCAGGGTTAGGAAGAATGAATATCGTGAAAATGGCCATACTGCCCAAAGTAATTTATAGATTCAATGCTATCCCCATCAAGCTACCAATGACCTTCTTCACAGAACTGGAAAAAACCACCTTAAACTTCATATGGAACAAAAAGAGAGCCCACAAAACCAAGACAATCCTAAGCAAAAAGAACAAAGCTGGAGGCAACACACTACCTGATTTCAAACTATACCACAAGGCTACAGTAATCAAAACAGCATGGTACGGGTAACAAAACAGAGATATAGACCAATAGAACAGAACAGAGGCTTTGGAGGCAACACCACACATCTGCAACCATCTGATCTTTGACAAACCTGACAAAAACAAGCAATGGTGAAAAAATTCCCTGTTTAATAAATAGTGTTGGGAAAACTGGCTAGCAGTGTGCAGAAAGGAAAAACTGGACCCCTTCCTGACACCTTACACTAAAATTAACTCCAGATGGATTAAAGACTTAAATGTAAGACCTAACACCACAAAAACCCTGGAAGAAAACCTAGGCAAAACCATTCAGGACATAGGCATAGGCAAGGACTTTATGACTAAAACACCAAAAGCATTGGCAACAAAAGCCAAAATAGAAAAATCGGACCTAATTAAACTTCTGAGCTTCTGTACAGCAAAAGAAACAATCATTAGAGTGAACTGGCAATCAAGAGAATGGGAAAAAATTTTTGCTATCTACCCATCTGACAAAGGGCTGATATCCAGAATCTGCAAAGAACTAAAACAGACTTACAAGAAAAAACAAACAAACAAAACCATCCAAAAGTGGGAGAAGGATATGAACAGACACTTTTCAAAAGAAGACACATATAAGGCCAACAAACATATGAAAAAATACTCATCATCACTGGTCATTAGAGAAATGCAACTCAAAACCACATTGAGATACCACCTCATACCAGTAAGAATGGCGATCGTTAAAAAATCTGGAGACAACAGACGCTGGAGAGGATGTAGAGAAATAGGAACACTTTTACACTGTTGGTGGGAGTATAAACTAGTTCAACCATTGTGGAAGACAGTGTGGCCATCCCTCAAGGACCTAGAAATACAAATTCCATTTGACCCAGCAATCCCATGACTGGGTATATACCCAAAGGATTATAAATCATTCTATTATAAAGACACATGCACACTTACGTTCATAGTGGCACTGTTTATATTAGGAAAGACCTGGAACCAACCCAAATGCCCATCGACGATAGACTGGACAAGGAAAATGTGGCATATATCCACCATGGAATACTATGCAGCCATAAGAAACTATGAGTTCATGTCCTTTGTAGGGACATGGATGAATCTGGAAACTATCATTCTCAGCAAACTGACACAAGAACAGAAAATCAAACACTGCATGTTCTCACTCATAGGCAGGTGTTGAACAATGAGAACACATGGACACAGGGAGGGGAGCATCATACACTGGGGTCTGTTGGGGGGGAATAGGGGAGAGACAGTGAAGGGTAGGGAAGTTGGGGAGAGATAACATGGGGAGAAATGGCAGATATAGGTGATGGGGGATGGAGGCAGCAAACCACATTGCCAGGTATGTACCTATGCAACAATCCTGCATGATCTGCACATGTACCCCAGAATCTAAAGTGCAATAAAATAAATATATTAAAAAAAAAGAATGTTTGAAAAAATATTGAACCTCAGTAACAATTAATTGAATTTCATTTAAAACAACAGCTACCAATTAGCCAAGATTATAAAAAGAATTATCATTCCGTGCTTACTCCGTGCGGCGACAGTAGAGTGAAACAGGCAGTCTCAGACACAGGTGATATGAGAGAGATTAAACAGAGTAAATTAGAAGACAGTTTTTCAGCAACATTTTGGCAGCTCTTATGCAGAGTTTCTAAGATATCATATGCTTGGAAACAGTAATTCCACTTCTGATCATTCACTTTAAAAGAATGATTAAAAAAAATCCTTGGTGCACAAAGATGCTGATTGTAGCATAACCTAGTCTCAAACTTGAAACAATGTATTTAACAGTAGAGGAACAGTTGAGAAAATGTGGATGCATCATTTAAAATAACATTGTCAAAGATTTTGTTGTTTGGGAAATGTTAATAATACAATTTTATTTATTGCATACCAACTAAGTAAAAGGTACTTCTGCTGCTCCTCCTTCTAATATTACTAATAGAAGCCAAAATGTCTAGCACTTGCTATGTGTGAAACACTCTTCTAAGCCGTTCCCATCTATTAATTTATTTAATTCTTACACAGTCTGGGGAGGGAGGTGCTACTAATATTCCCACTTTACAGCTGAAGAGAGTAAGGCACACAGACATTAAATGTATATGTGTATATATAAGTGTGTATACACACACACACACACACACACACACACAGACACACATACCCACACCACATTTTGTCATTTTGTTCATCCATCAGCTAATACACATTTGTATTGTTTTCACTTCCTTTCTATTATAAATAATGCTTCTTTGAATGTTTATGTGCAAGTTTTAGTGTGGACAAATGTTTTTCTTTCTCTTGGATCTATACCAGAGCTAGATTTTGAACCCAGCAGCCATGCTTACATTCTACATTCAACCATGATGTTGTGCATAAAAGGAGGGAAATGTCTTCAAATATTAATAGCTGCTATATGGATATTTTAACAGAAGTTTTCCATGATGGATCCTACTTTTACAATCAAGTAACCATATATTCATAAGTCTCACAAACTTCATCTGTAATGCTTTTAAACCTACTTTTTTGCCCTTTTTGCTGTCTGAAACCAATCTGAAAGGTTACAAGAAGCTGTCATATTATGAAATCTAAAGACTTTAAGTTTATTAATGCAAGCAAACCTAGGAGTGAAGATAAACCTAGACTATAACAAGATGGCTTGACATGAAAAGAACAAATGATATAGACTTACAAGAGTGAAGTTGAATAGATACCGGTGTGGGAAGTATCTGGAAATAAGAGGAAAAAGAGAGCAGAATTTCTTAGAATCTGGGCAATTCCCTTGCACATAGTACATAGCATGATGAGGAAAGTGTCTTTTTCTTTTCTTCCCAAAGTATCCTAGGGCCTAGCAGAGTGCCTGGCTCATCGTGGGTGCTAAAATATAGTTTTCCTATGAATGAATAAACGAGTGCCCTGGTGACCTGGAGGCTAATCCCTAATGCCAACAATATCCAGCTGGCTAAGGCTGGGTTTCCTGATTCCAAACTGCCTCTCTGTCCTTTCGTCAGGGTTGAGCTCCTGGTTTCTGAACTGCCCACCTGGTTCTGACCCACTGCCTTGTCTGACCTACCTGTGCTCTGTGACTCAGACTGACTGCTCGTGAGTTCTGAATCGCGGCTCCATTTGGGGACAGGCCAGCCCTTCTCTGCGTTCCTGTGCTGACTGTCTGCACTGCTCACTCAGCTCTGGTTGGCTCTCTCGCTCAGGGTGGTTCCCACCCTGTCTCCATTATCGCCAGCCCTGCCTGATTGCAGAGAAGGATTCTCCTGGGCTGGTTTAACTGCTTCCCCTGAATGCTCCCTACTTGTGCATCTTAGTCCCCAGGCCACGGAATTCAGGATTTGGTGAAGAAAGAGGCTCTAGGACCTTCACCCCTGCAAAGTCCTTCTCTTTTATATTTATAAAAGCAATAACAACTTGGCATTTGGTTTAAGTTTGTTTGAAGTAAAAATTCTTCTGTAAAGGAAAAAGTTAAAAGAATTAGTGTTCTTCTACCTTATTCCTTAGAAAAAGCCATGTTAAAATGTCATCTATATCTTCATACCTTTGCTCTCACTTGATCTACAGGCTTTTATTTTACATTCTAAATAAACATTTCTACTTGAATACCTCATTATCCTAAGCTCAACAGCAACAAAAACAAACTTATCATCCTTCTCACTCCATTTTTCCTTCCGCCTCCACCAGTTGAAGCTACTATTTACATAGCTACTTAGGCATTTCCAATTCATTCTTGCCTTTTATATTCTTACCTTTACCCAATTATTAGACTCAAAGGATTTTTTTTCCACATTTTTCTTTTGAAATGCCTTTGGCATCAGTCTCTCTTTTTTTATTTCTCATCCAAGATCTCATCACTCATCCCTATTTAACTAGAAATGTGTCTTTGTTGACTCCAGTGGCTGTGGATTTTTTCATTCTATTTTTCTTTCACAAGATTACTAGAATAAACATTGAATGTTGTCCTCTAATTCAATATTCCTCAATGTAACTATCACCATTATTTAATGTTACAGTTTTTTCATTATCCCAAAAAGAAACCCATATCTATTCTAAGAATTTTGTCCTTAAAGTATCCAACTAAATGTATGGCTTCTATATTTTAAATTTCTCCATTATCTCATCCCAGTCTGCCAATTCATAGCGACTAGATTCTACTCCTCAAATGTCTCCTTGGCTTTAGAGAGGCCCTCTAACACATGTGTATACTATGACTGCACCTGACTCTGAAGCTTTGCTCTGACCTTTTTTTTGCCTAGAATCTACTCCCTAGTTCCTGCCCCTTTCTCTCTCTAATTCAAATTCCACTCATTCTATAAAATCTTCTTTTTCAAAGAAAACATTTCTTACTAAGTCATCAGAAATCTAACACTGATAGTCTATAGAGCGAATATTGCAGTTTCTAACTGTATTAATTACTCATTTATTAACTAGTCATTCTTTATGTCAATTGACCTTCTTACTCGAGAAAAATGTAATCCCCTTTTAGACCAAAAAATGATGCGATTTAATTCCCTATTATCTAGCATATGTGCATAATAATACCTATTGCTTGAGGATTCGAGATGAGGAAAGATTTAACAAGACAAAGAGAATTAACCTAACACCCTTCAGAAGAACTTTGTTAATTCCTTTGTAGGTAGCATCTGATCTAGAGATGTTAACACATTAGAATGATCAGACTATTTTTTTATGCCACATTTAATAGAATTTGAATGAGATGTTTAACTTTTAACTTTATATCTTTATAATTATTTGGTATTATTATAGAATACTTTTATTGTATTCTTGACGTGTCAGTTGAGAACATCTGAAATCAAGCATACCGCCTTCAGATAAAGATAGCTGCCAACTGCTACTCCTGCAGTTGTGATCTTATAGGTCATGGCAGAATACTCTGCAACTTGAGTTTAGACATTTTAAAATAGGTATCCTTGAGCATTTCCAAAGCTAAGGTTTTCCTCATTCTAAGTATTTTCCTTTCCATCTTCTAGGAGTATCTCCTTTCCTTTTTTTGAACTTTGTTTTTTTGACAATTTACTTCTACATCATCATTAAGAGTTCCCTTTTCTAGTGAGCTACCTGAACCCTACAAGGTATGTGTTTCCTCAGTCCCCTGTGCATGCCCCACATCATAGCACTTACAAGGTGGTTATGTTATTGCCTATTAACTTGACTAAATCCTCACTGGACTGTAAATCAAGGAGAGCAAGGTTAAGCCTATATGGAATGAATATGAGCTATATCTTTGCAATATAAGTGACTTGTTAAACAATCACATTCATCAGTTGTTTTTCATAATAAAATTCCACACTTTATGAAACTTTCCTAGAGTATATATGATTTTCGAATCACATATTAATTTTTAAATTATATATATTTTAGAAAAAATTCCATGAAGTGTAGAGTTAAATTATTTCTCTTTATAAGTGTCAGTTCATTGAAACCATTGCCACTGTTCATGCACTCTGCATCATTGTAGCAATACTACTTTGTGCTCTTTTATTTGATTGACTATAGGAATTTAGGGACATAGGACTTTATATTAACACAGTCAACATAAAATCTTTAATTTATTCTTAAATCACTTCAGTGCCCATTCTTTACAGTATTTTAAGACTACTTATATATCCATCACTACTTATATTTCCAAGGAGATAGGTTTGTTTCTTTTTATTTGGATTCTATACACAGCAACAATTATGAACTTTATACCTTGTGATTGTTCCTGGCAGAACCTCTAGTAAACAGTTATGCAGGTATCTTGAGAGACCTGGTAAATATGTAGAATCTGATCATTGGGTCCCTGATAAGGATAATTACTATTAAGTTGGGTTGCCTTCACTTAAGGGCAGACTTCTTTTTAAAAATGCTTTCCAAATCAAGTCACCATTTGTCTAGAGGGAGGTTGTCTCCTGGAACAAATGGAGTAATCAGCTTTTAAACTTTCTATGTAAGTAAATCCCTTTAGGGTGGAGGGACAGTGAGTGGTACAAACTCTTACTCAGATTTTGTCATAACAGTCATCACACCTGGAGAGCCAATTCACACGAAAACTCAAGGTTAGGCTGGAATTTCTGGGAAGTTAGGATAGGGTGGGGTCAGTGGAAATTAAACATGTTTGTTATAGATTAATTTATTTTCTTTACACAAAAACTATGTGTAGGAGAATGAGTCACATTCTAGACCCCAAAATGGCACTCATGGGTCAGCCAAACAGAAAGTTCCCATCAAGATTTCAGGACGGGCTTTGCCACTAGACCACCAGTATGTGAAAAGTAACGGCCTCCATTTCACCTGAGTGAGTCAATCAAAGAAGGAATCTTGTAGTAACTGAAATTTTATACCATGCCCTTGCTGCCAGGCTTGTGTTTCATCACATCTATCTCGTTCTTGTCTCATCTGTAACAGTTGAAAATTCACTCTTGTTTTGCTTGCAAATTGTGTCACAGCCAACTTCCACTTTTTGGGTCAAAGATGGATTCCTTTGATGAAAGAGACTGTGGCAACCTGAAAAGATTGGGATGACTCTGAGTAGATAAAGGAGGTCTCCAATTGTCACAAGTCAGCTAATATTTGCTGAGATCCAGAGGCTGTAAACAGTAGTCTACAGTTAATGACATTGTTCTGTTGCTTTGTCACCCTGTCAATTTACTGAGACGGAAAATATGATTATGTTACCAATAGAACCATGGACTCCAGAGCAGCCCTTTAAAGGCTTAGAAGCCTGCAGGCAAAATGGATTCTGAAAGAGCAGTCATCTATCAATCACAGAACTAAAGTCAGTACTTCAGGCATTTACTCATTTGCAGATTTTTCTATTTTACAAGTTTAAGTATCTCAGAAGTTTCACTTACTCCATAAAAAAAAGTAAAGAGAAAGCTCATATCAAGCTTCAAGTAAAACTTTCCAATTTGGCAGAGGTACTAAATTAATTTTCATTAATTATTCAGCATGATAGTTATTCTCACAGCACCTAGCTCTGGAGTAATGGTAATGTGGATGTTTAAGCTTGCAGGTCAGGCATTTCAGAGGTATGGGTTCAAGTCTTAGCTTTACGTCTGCATAACCTGGAAAAGGTCACTGACCCATCTAGGCCTCCATGGGTTTCATAGTGTACGTTTTCAAAGAGTTTTTAATATGTCTGACACTGTTCTCAGTACTTTATATTTAATCTCCTTAACAATACTACTAAATAAGTATTGTCTCTATCTTCATATTAAGGATGGGGAAAGTGAGGCACAGAGAAGTGGAAAACTGTCTAATGGAATAGAGAAAGGAAAAGGCAAAGTAGGATTCCATTCCAAGCAAGCTGCCATAAGAGCCAGTGCTACCGTCCACTGTGCGCAATTGTTCTTCATAAGATCCCATGCTACAAACACTAGGGAAAAAATTTCCTGGGAAGAGTCTCTCTATTTATCTCTCCATAGATTTAGTATCCAATCAGGCCTTGAATCAGTAGAAACTTGGATATATCTACTTCAAATTTAATAAAAGTAAGCAAGCCCCTTTTTGAAACTTTTCTTGGGAGCTAAAATATTAACATTATTACAGGTTTATAAACAAGGTTTTATTTGACATGGGTCCCCAAGAGACTCATAAACATCCTCCGAAATATCGCAAAGACTTACTAGCTAAATCTCTCATCTGTGGCTTTGGCCAGTGCTGAACTAGTGTTCTTGCCCACTGAGTATGGTCAGTGATTTTTATACTCTTACCTGATCTACTGGATTATACCCTGGGCCCCATATTTTATTGCATTATTTTGAGAATCCTAAATTACCATTTGTAAATTAAAAAAATCAATTTGCCTGTGCTCTGCTGAAAATTAGGTTCTGGTTGAACTTTTTAAAAAATCTTTTTCTTATCAATAATCAAACTGTGCTCTTGCAGTTTAATTATTATAGGACCATACATTGTTCCATGGTCAACCATGGAGTTGAAAAGCCTGATTTCATTTAGTTTATCTACAACCAATGATTTGGAATGTTAAATTTAGCTGTATAATAGAATAAGCATGAAGAACATCATGGGAAAATTATATTTTCAATAAGGGATTTGAGAAGACAACCAGGTATTTCTCTCTTTCTCTTTCTCTCTCTCTTTGTGTGTGGGTGTCTGTGTGTTGTGTGAAGGTTAAGCAAAGATGACCTTTCAAAAGTAAAGAGTAGTCATTAAAAATCTATTTAATTACTAATACCTCCAAAAGGTTCTAGGGTAAAATATGATTTTTTTATCTTTTGACTATTTCTTGTGAAATACATTTGAGATATTGACCTCACCTTTCACCTTACTCCTGTCTCTCATTCTCTTATGACTCATGTAACAACTCCACCCCTTCTTTTCCAAAAATGTATGGCAGCTGTGACGGAAGTACTTCTGAGTCAGTCATAAGTAGGAAGAATGCCAAATGGCTGATTCACTCCCTAGAACTTGGAGGAGGAGACAATTAGGGAATTAACTTCAGTTGTGGGGGTAATGGCTTATACAGTGGTTTGTGCAAGCTCACTTACTACCTGTGACATGACAGGAAATTCACCTCAATTTTTAAATTCAACCACCTACACTGCTCTTGTCTTAACCTGTTGGATATAGGTACTATCAGGAGAAAAAGGCTGCAATCTTTTCTAAGACTTTTTTCATGATTTTTGAGTAGGAAAAAATATTGTCAGCAACTTAGGATCACTGCTTTTTCATTTTTCTTGAAACAGGTTCAATAGGGTAACCGAGTTCCTTGGATAAAGTTTCTATAGAAGGCTCACAAAATGTGGATCAAGTACAGCCAAGTATGTACTATTAGGTGTTATAATTGCCTTGTATATTTGGGCTGAGAAGCACTTCATTGTGAAATCTGAAATACTTAAGAAGTAAAAAAACAAAAACAAACAAAAAAAAATAAAAACTGTTACAAACAGCACCTAAATAATACATTCATGAACCTATTTGCCTTACCTTTGATCTGAAATTGAGTCTAATATTTTCTAAGGTGTTTTTAAATTTCACTTGAAAAAAGTAACAAATGTTCAAAATATATGGGGCCAAATCACACATAGTTTGATCTTTAATTCTTTCAGATATCATACCAATAAGTGATTCAGGACTTTATATCCCATAGTGAAGATGAAGAGATCTGAATACCATTTCATTGTAAGACTGACAAAATCATCTCTCTCTACCATTTATGCTTCCATTATGTCTAGGGTTCTTTTTTTAGACATGAATTCAAATTCATCTGTGTATCTCTCACTTTTTCCACATGAGAGTTAGGTAGGAAGTTACAAAGGAGGAATTCTACTCTTTGGGTTGAGAATGGAAACAGGCTTTGAAATGCCATATGGCCATCTTTCAAATGTTATGCAATAGAGCTTCAGCAATGTATTACATTCAAATGGGCGTTGTGGAAAGTTGGAGAAAAGGAACCAAGAGTGGCAGCCTTCTCCCATTGTTTGGTATGGCAGAAGGAGTCTAGTCTACACAGAATTGAAAATAACTGAGATAGAAACAATTTTCAGAGTGAAAGCTTACAGATCAATATTTGGAAGACAACCAGAGTCAATGACTGGAAAAGAAGAATGTTGTCTTTCAGTCTACACAGACTGCAAAAGTAGGTATTCTTTCCATTGGTTCTTTCCTCTGTGTCCACCTTGTGTGATTTTCCAGTTGTTTATAAATAGAGCACATGGCGGAGTCTTGGGAGACTCCGAACTGGTTAGCTAGTTTCTTTGCTTTTTGTTTTTAATGTAGAGTTTAGGTTTTCTATTCTGTCTGAGAACCTGCTTTCTTGTCAGCAAAGGTTAATGTTTTATTAGAAAGTGTTGTGAATTTTCTCAGTAAAGACAGTGTATCTGCTTCTTCCTTCATATCTCTGATAGAACCTAAGACAGTGCTGTGCTCTCACTAGATCCCAATCCTCAGTGAAAATGATACTTCATCTTTCCCATATTGTTTCTGAAGAAGTTGAAAAGTAATAGACATGAAGGCTAAGTTATCATTGTCTTCCTAATAGAGATAAGGTTAGAGAACTGGGCTTTAGATTTGTTAACCAAGTGGACTTGCTAATGTTTAACTCAGATTTAGGAAGACTCACTCCAGCAAGGAAGGTATAGGTGGGCCACAGGATGGGCCTGTCTAGACAGTGCTTTTTCCAAGGAAGAACAAAGCAGAATTTCTACTTTCTGTGACTAGATTCACTCTCATAGGGAATACCTGGGAGCTGAGCCAGGCATATCCAGTTATTTCTCCAAATTTATCAGATCAGTTAGTCATCTCTCTAAATATGAAATGAGTAAAGGTTTTAAGCGAGATTCATGAGTATGCAGTTTGAAGTCCCTTCATGGAAAGGAAATACCAGGATTTGGGAAGAATCATCCTGCATTTGCATTTGCCCTTTGGTGAATGTAATGAATGGCCATTTGTGGACACATCATGTGTTTAGGTTGTGCATATATGTATACTGGGAGGATGCTTTATGCTGGAGATAATTTAAAGAAAAGGTTAATAATGGACTAATTTGTTTCATTATGGCGAGTTTGGATTTGGTGGCAGGGAGCTATTCTTCTTCCTTCCAAATTGTATGTTTTCTATATGTGTTATATAGCAAATCCCATCATATCACTTGCTTATTTAGATTGCTCCAATGGCTTCACACTGCCCTTAGACTACAATCCAAACTCCTGTGATGGCCAGAAGGCCTAGCAGGCCTCCACATGGGACCCTTGCCTACTCTGATCTTTCATATCTCCATGATTACTCTGCTTCAGAAACAGCAATAATTTGTTGTTGTTGATGATCATTTTATTCATTTTTAAAAAATTGATTACACAAAACTCATTTCCACTTAAAGCATAATTGTTGCTCATTTTACCTGGAGTCTCTGCATGTCTGAGTGCTTCTTGTCATTCAAGTGTTTGCTCAAATGTCATTTCCTCAGAAAAGCTTTCCCTGACCACCTACTCAAAAGTAGTCACCCAGTGACTTAGTCATCCAGTTGTTCTATTCTCTACACAGCACTTACTGCAATCAGACCTTTGTGTTTGTTGTTTATTTATTGTTTATTTTATTTCTCCTGTTGGTAGATTGAAAGCTCAATTAAACCAGTGGGCCTGTCCATCTTCCTTGCTACTGTATATCCAGTCATTTGTTAGGAGCTCAATAAGTGTTTGGTGAATGAGTGAATAGCTCTCCTCATCACACTACTGCTGAGCATAAACATCACCCTATGTATACAGCAATTAGTTCAGAGGCCACGCCAAAGTATAATGTCAGTTTTGGACATAGATGAAAGTGAGGATGCATTTCCTAACAAGCTTGTTGCCAGCTAACACGAAGAAATGAGCGTGTTAACCAAAATATACCTTCACAAACGTGAGAACAATCACTATAGTTTCAGAAAATTTCATGAGATTTCACTAGCTAAAATATTTCAGTAGCTAGTAAGCATTCCTATGTGTCAAAAGCAGTTTTCATTCAACATCAACTGTTTTCCCAAAATGGTTTGTGTTGAAAAGATTGGCATGGGAACAGATCCACAGACATTAGTCTAGATCCCAAACGTTGTCTGGAAAAACACGGGTACTATGCAGATTTCAAAAAGCAGGTGTGTCATTTGTTTGGGGATAACGACCCAGTGTGGATAATCAAGTCACCTATCTTACATTTGAATTGCCTCTTACGACTGGCTTTAGGGAAATTTTATCTTTTGGGTCTATGATTTGACTTTTTACTCCCTGTTTTATCCCAGTGATTCAACTTAGAAAGGTTGAGTATTTCAGGGATAACTCTGATAAAAGACTGAATTTTATTTGAGATTAAATTTCAATTTTGGAGATTTTGTTTGTTGTGCATCTCAGTGTCCTGAACAGAGAGCAAATGTTTGTGCATTTCCTTCTTTCACCATCTTCCCTCCAACCTGGTCTTCTAGACACATATGGACCATTATGTAGTAGTGGTGATACTCTTGCTGGTCTCCTTCATCCCAAAGTGTTTGTTTAATACCCAGCAATGTGATAAGGAAGCTGAGAAGGTGATGCCTCCTCCAAGAGCTGGAGCTGCACATTGGTGAGTTCATGGTAGCTTCAGGTTTAGGACATGGTCCTGGAAGGGAGCAATTACTTATTTTCTTTTCTTCATCTAGATCTGCTTAATTTATGTGTGTGTGTGTGTGTATATGTGTGTGTGTAGTATATGTATGTGTATATATGAGTTGCTTATTCCTTGTGAATTGCTTATTCCTTGTGAGCACTTGCTAAATCCTGTTCTCTCATGGTTTATTTCATGCACATGATGTAATTCAGGAACAGAGATTTATCTAGACTATGCCTCAAGTATCTCTGAGGTTCATACTGAATTTCTAGACTTACCTTAAAGTCTAGACTTAGCTTAAAGTTTCATCTTTGTTAATATGAAGTGGTTTCATGGATGAACAAAACAGTGTCAAATATGAGGTGATGTGTAACAAAAATTCATTTTTACACTCTCGTTTTGATTCTATTAGCCACTAGCTTGAATACTGCCAGATGTGGGTGCCAGAGTGAAAGTGGTGCAGAAAAGTTGATACATCCAAGCCAAAAGGGGATATGCTAAATTCAACTTTAACTTAGAGGACTACTCAAAGGAAGTATTACTTCTTGAGCTGAAGGCAATACGCATGATCCAGTAAGTTCAGTAAGTTCAATCTCTTTTGAAGTCTGCGTCAGAATCTGGTCTCTTTACTCAGGTCAAGACCAATACCTTCTTAAATTCCCCTGCACCAAAAGAATGCATGGAGTGAGGGGCTATGTCCTAGAATCTGTCTCAGCTTAAGATTTTGCCCTATTTGCCAAGAATTAGAGGATAAAGAAGTATAGTTTATGGAAAGGAATTAAGATAAAGTCACTGACCTGCATGTTATGTCTCATAGCTAGAAGAAAAGCACTAAAAGTTCATTGTCATCCTCAGAATATATGAGTTGTCAGAAGCCCACTCAATGGGGACAGGGATTTTGTCTTATTCACTGTTGGAGCTAGAAAAGAATCTAGTAAAAGATCAATGGATATTTATTGAAAAATTGAATCAATGCATTCCCGAAGACCTTATATTCTGTCACACTTGTCTGAGTCAGAGTTCATTTGCCCCTGATAAATAAATTCTCCTGCTTCAGGCCTCAGATGAGATCAAAAGAGGAGAGCACATCATAATGAGGTGATTTACCAGCTCAGATCAATGTCACACTCATCATTTTTCACTTACAAACACATTACAGTTTGAGGAACTAAAACCATGACCATATATCCCTGCAAATACTTGTCAGTTTGTGAACAGGTCCAGAGATAACCCACTAGATAAGCCTGTTGCAGCATTCAAGAAAATCATTTACTAGACCGAGAAGGAATCCAGCTTTTTCTTGCACGCAATGGGTAGGTGAGTTCAGAGAACAAGGAGACATGCTTTAGGATTTTCTCTGCATTACAAGCATTGCAGGGCAGTTACAAGTTAGGGTGAGCTGAGTCAGCTCACTTAGCACAGCTTACCATTGCGTTTTCATCAGAGGATAGACAGGTCAGATTACTTGTGACTGGGCTCTGGAAAAACCAACTCTCACCTGGAAAGGTCAGAAGGAAAAAAAAATACATAAACAGTTAACATTAATTTTCTATGCGAATTATCCTGTCTTTCATTTGTAGCTCTGGGTTTGTGCACAAATTGATAAGCCACCAGGTAATCCTAAAAAAGTACTAAAATCATCTATCTGGATATTCGTCTGGACTTGATGCTGTATTCTGCTCCTGAGTTATTAAGAAGTAGCTAACCTTCTTCATACCTGAAACCTACTGACATCTAAAGATTTAAGAGATTATATAGATTCTTCTCTAAGGAAAAGCAGTAGGAAAAAAATATTCTGATCTTTATGATTTCCTTCTCAGTTTTGTGCCAATTTCTAGACATATATACAGAATATCATTACAGAAATCAAGCAGTATCAAAGCATCTTTGGTCTGTCATAAATATTCAGTCCCAAGATTAAACAAACCAGTTTAGATTTGAGGAAGATTAGAAAGAAAATTTGTGGAATGGCACTTAAGAAGTTAAGAATGACTGATTTTATTCAGAATTTTCAAATGTGTCCTATTGGTGAATGGGCTTTATTTGTAGTTCTTATTTAGGTTTATTAATTTATTTTTTTGTAATCTTTAATACTTTTCCTGCTAAGATTGCCTTTCTAACTCAGAATTTTTTTCCATGCTCTGAGAGGATTTGTTCTAGGGATAAACATCAGTACCTATGGTTAATAATTACTTAACAGTTATTATTCACTAGGCTTAAAACAACTCTATGAGACAGATTTTACACTGGTCTGAGGTATAGATAACTTTAATTTAAAAAATGCCTTTTTATTGACTCAAAATTAAACATTAAGCTAAGTACTTAAACTATAAAACTAGAAAAATTATTAAAAAAAATCTTTATAGCCTTGAGGAAGCAAAGATTTCTTGGAGCAAAAACAAAAGAAAAACAACAACAAGGAAAAATACACTCAGCATTGAAAGATGTTAAGACACTAAAAAGGTAAATCCCAGATTTGGAGAGAATATTACAAGATTATATTTGATAAATAACACAATTAAATAAGAAGAGGATAAGCCAATTTTAAAATTATTTGAACTCTTGCTTTACAAAAGAAGATACAAGAAATTCATAAAGTCCGTAGAAAGATGCCCAATATCACAGTCATCAGGGAAATGTAAATTCTTACTGTGATGGAATACCGCTACAAACCCACTAGAATACCTAAAAATCAAAAGATCAATAATACTGAGATATGGTAAAGATGTAGAGCAATTAAAAGTCTCATGTATTAGAGTGAGAATGCAAGATGATACAATCTTTTTAGAAACAGTTTGACAGTTTATTATATAAATATATATTTACCATAACAGCATTCCCAATCCTAAGTATTTTCCAAAGTGAAATAAAAGTGTATGTCCACAAAAGAATGTGTACTCTATTCATATAGTAACTTTTAAAAATAATAGCCCTAAAGCAAATGCAACCTAAATCAACTTGTGAATGAATAAAAAATTTGTATTATATCCATGCAGTGAAATGTAAGTTATAATAAAAAGGAAGAAACTCCCACATATGTACCAACATGAACAAATCTCAAATTATTATGCTAGTTGAAATAATACAAGTGCAAAAGATGGCATATGTGTGTGATTGTATTTATATGAAATTCTGTAAAATGCAAAACAGTAGTTACAGAAACCAGATCAGTGTTTGTCAAGGGCTAGGAGTAAGGAGGGGATTACGTGGAAACAATGAATTTGTTTGTGTCATAATAGTGGTGGTGATTACATGACTGGATGCATTTGTCAAAACTTACTGAACTGTACACTTAAAATGGGTATATTTTTATTATATATAAATTATGCTTCAAAAAAATCTAAGTTACTGTGGCAGGATTATATGAATTTTTTTTAAGTTGCTTCCCTTTTCCTTTTCTTGTGCTATTGCACTTTACTATGATTTTGGTGCAGCATTTGATTCTTTATAAACTGACAAAAAGGAGGGCACAGATGCAACCCAGAACTGTGCTGTCTAAAGTAGTAACTACTAGCCACATGTGCCTATTTGAATTTTAAGTAATTAAAATTAAATGAAATTTAAAATTCAGTTTCTTAGTCACACTAGAAGAGCTCTTGATGCCACCTATCAAGAGCTAAATAGCCACAGGTAACCAGAGGCTGCTACTATACAGGGCAATACAGTTACACATAGCACATTTTCATTGTCACAGAAACTAGACAGTGCTGGCTTAAAACACACTTCTTCTCTTCTTTTTCTTTTCTTTCTTTCTTTTTTTCTTTTCTTTTTTCCTTCCTTCCTTCCTTCCTTCCTTCCCTCCCTCCCTCGCTCCTTCTCTCCTTCTCTTTCTTTCTTTTCCTTCCTTCCTTCCTTCCTTCCTTCCTTCCTTCCTTTCTTTCTTCTTTTTTTTTTTTTTGAGATAGGGTCTCACTCTGTCACCCAGGCTGTAGTGCAGTAGTATTATCATGGCTCATTGCAGCCTCAAACTCCTGGGCTCAAGTTATCCTCCCACCTCAGACTCCTGAGAAGCAGGGACTACAGGCATGGGCCATCACACCTTGGCTAATTTTTATTTATTTATTTATTTATTGTAGAGATAAGGTCTTACTATATTGGCCAGGCTGGTCTCAAACTTTTGGCCTCAAGCAGTCTTCCTGTCTCAGCCTCCCAAAGTGTTGACATTATAGGCATCAACCCCAGCGCTCAGCCTAAAACACAGTTCTGAATACATTTTATAACCATGTAGCAAAAACAGGATCTGAATGCCTTTGATTCGCAAAAGTTGCACGTCGTTAGATCAGAAAGAGTGTTTCCCCGCACCTCCATAGAGGGTTTTAAAGTATTTAAGCATAAGCAGTGTGTTTAGCATCATCCTGGGTAGCAAAGTGTATAGACAATACAAATGGGTCATGATTGGTGTCAGAAATTTTAGGAGAAGGTGTCAGACCACAAAGACAGGGACTAGTTAAGATCAGTGAACCCTCAGAAGTTGCCAGCAAGGACAGAGAAAATCAGGCCTATCAGACATCCTTCACAGATTGCCAGGACCATAGATGCAAGGTCCCCTAAGCTTACCTCACCTCAGAAAAGAGAAAAGAAGGGAAACCTACAGGGAAATAAGAGTTCTTAGAATTTGACTGGGAAGCTACTTAAAGGAGACATAAATTTTAAGCAAAGATAATCAGGTTATCATTAAGATAAGTTGTCAGTCACCAGTAGAAATAAGCCTTGTAATGTAATAGAAATTCAGTTAAAGAGAAATAAAATTCATCTCACTTTATCAAATTAGAAGTTTCTACACAATTCCTAATGGGAACTTAAAATAAGAAATATATTTCCTATCTTATCGTAGTATGCCTTTACATGTATATAACTGAAACAAAAATGTACCTCACCTATTTAGAATACCAAATATTTTTATCCTAATCTATTTCTTTCATTTGAAAAATAAGCTTTGGTTAAGATTTACTAAGTTAGTTTCATAATCCTTGATGGGCCAAAATCCAGAGTTGTAAATGCAGTGAAGTAAATTTTTCTTTTGAGAAGAAGGAAGATGAGAAGAATGAGTTAGCATAAATGGTACTGAGTAAGAGTTACATCGTGTCATTCAGATAACCATGGTGGGTTTTTTTGTTTGTTTTTAAATTTTTTTTAAATTTTTCCTGCAAGGTGAGAGTCATGGATCTGTGGCAAGTAAATCAGTTAGAAGAATGATGTAGTCATTTGTCAACCTTTACCATTTTTAATCTAGAAGTGGAAAGTTCAAAAAGTAGAGAGTATATAAAAAAGATGGTTTGTTGGTTTCTCTGAAACTAGATATTTACAGAAAATAAGCTGCTCATAGAAGGATAAATTTGACATTAACTTTAAACCAATGAGACATGCTTAATGAATTTTGTTACCTGTAAGTGAAAAGGGGAAAGGGAGTCTGTAAGTGAAAAGGGGAAAGAGAGCTCACCCTGACGGAGCACCATCTAGCTACTGAAGATGGGAAACATATGTAGTAAGGTAGGCTTTCACCCGAATAAGCCAAGCTGGCTGCTCACAAAAGAGGCTCAAGGTTTAGCTCTAGATCTGCAAATTTGATTTTGTTGGACTCCCAGAGTTGCTCCATTGCTTTAGGATACTGACACTAACCAAACACATAAAAGTTGTTCTATAAACCAGAATGCTGGCATATGCATTTACAATAGCAAATGAAATTCCTCAGCCGGCCAGATATTTGCTCTCTCTAGATAGACCTTTCTCTTCCTTTAGAGTGATGGTTTTTTTAAGGAGTGTTTCTTAAAAAAATGTTTAAGGAGTGTTTCTTAAAACATTTTATAACCGTGTAGAAAAACAGAATCTGAATGCCTTTGATTTGCAAAAGTTGGGCTACCTGTATTAAAAATTACTTAGGGCTTGTTGAAAATTAAAATTTCTCACCAGATCAGAACAGGTATTCTGGAGATGGAATGGGGATGGGAAGAGATCTGAATTTTTAACAGCCACTCCAGTGGAAAATTCTGATCACACTCAAATGTTTAGCCCCTTGGGTTGAAATGGATTCTGCACGGGGAGTCTGGTAGATTTGCTCATTGAACAAATATTATTAAGTTCTTAAAATATGTCAGGTTCTATTCCAAGTGTTCTGACACAAGAATCACATTATTTTACTTACTGTAGCTACGTAATGTATTTTAATTTCTGATAGACATATTATTTTCTAAAATATGTCTAGCTAGTCTCATACTTTTTAAGGTGTGTTGTATGGTAGTTGATTACTTGGGCTAAGTAATAGAGTTAAAGGACCTTAGTTTAAATTTCAATTCCACCACTTGCAATCTAGAAAATCTAAAATTCAGCAAAAATGACTTCTGTTGAAAACAAGTTTTGTTTCTGGATCTTTTATTTCTGTTCCATTGATGTATTGCTGTGCCATTTCCAGACTGTCATTATTCAATGGATTTACAATATATTTCACAGTATGAGAGGGCATGGTCTTCCCTTATCGTATAAATGTAACTACATTTTTCAAAAAAATATTGGTGATTATCATTCATTGTTTTATATTTCCAGAAGAAATTTAAAGTAAGCTTACTGGGTTAAGATACTGAGATTCTGATTTGAATTTCCTTGTGTTTGGGAAAAGATGGCATCTCTGCAGTACAACTTCTTTCCACCCAAGAACATGGCATATGCATCTATCCAGTTATTGTTTTATATTCCTTGAGTTTACACATTTTGGAGGATTTTTTTATTCTTCCATGTATTTCTAAATTTCACTGGATTATCTTTCTAGTTATTAAAGATCTATAGAAAAGTTATCTCTTTTTCTATGCTTGATTAGAAAACTGTCACTTACTGTTTTTATTTGTTTTTAAAAACATTCTCTGTAGATGATCATTCCTAAAATAATAACATTCTTTCTCTTTCCAGTGTTTATAACATGTCATTTAGAATCTTATTTTGACAAAACTTTCAAAGCCATATTAAATAGTAGCCACAATGATGAAAACTCTCACCTTTTCTTTTATGTTTAAATGAGGCACTATACCTATTAGGATACAATTAGATACAAGCAATAGAATTCCCCATTAAAGACACTTAAGTTATAAGTCTTCTGAATCAGCTTCCTAATAATTAACTTCATTATTTTGTTTGTTTGCCTATTTTTTGAAGATTTCAAGATATTTTTCAATTTTTATATATAGTGAAAGATAGGGGTCCAGTTTCTTCTACATATATATATAGCTAGCCGGCTATTCTAGCACCATTTATTGAATAGGGAGTTCTTTACCATTGCTTATTTTTGTCAACTTTGTCAAAGATCAGAGGACTGTAGGTATGTGGCTTTATGTCTGGGTTCTCTATTATGTTTTGTTGGTCTATGTGTCTGTTTTTGTATTAGTAGCATGCTGTTTTGATTACTATAGCCTTGTAGCATAGTTTGAAGTCAGGTAATGTGATGCCTTTGGTTTGCTCTTTTTATTTCAGATTGCTTTGGCTATTTGGGCTCTTTTTTGGTTCCATATGAATTTTAGGATAGTTTTTTTCTAGCTCTGAAAAAATGGAATTGTCCCAGTTTTGATTATAGAATAGTCTCTCATTCCCCTCAGTGATCTGAAATGTTACCTTTGTCACATACCACATTTATATGGTGGGGTTGCTTCTGGTTTCTCTGTTCGCCTCCATTGCTTAATTTATTTGTCTCTGAGCCACTACACTGTCTTAATTACCATAAATCTGTAAAAGTTCTAATTTCTAATAGAACAAGTTCTTTCAACTTGTTGATTTTTTTAAAGTTATGTTAGCTGTCCTTGGCATTTATTTCTTTTACACAAATGTTAAGATGAGCTTATTAAATTTTACAAATAGTCTTATTGGTATTTTGATTAGAATTCATTTAATTTTTAGGTTAAATAAAGGATAAATGTCATCTTTACCACATCTGTTTTTTAGGTTTTCTGTTTATGTTCCTCAATAAAATTTTTAATGTTTTCTTTTATATGACTGCTATTAAATACATTACTATGCATCTTGTATTTTCCGTGCTTTTTCTAAATGAGATTTTTAAATTAAATATTTCCTATAATCACTACTGCATAGGAATTATCCTAATGTTTATATGTTGATATTATTTCCAGTATCTTTATAAATTTTAAATAATTTTTTTTTTTGAGATGGAGTCTCCCTCTGTTGCTCAGGCTGAAGTCAGTGGTGTGATCTCACTGTAATTTCTGCCTCCCAGGTTCAAGCGGTTCTACTGCCTCAGCCTTCTGAGCAGCTGGGACTACAGGTGCACACCACCACACCCAGCTAATTTTTGTATGTTTAGTAGAGGTGGGGTTTGACCATATTGCCAGGCTGGTCTCAAACTCCTGACCTCCTGATCTGCCTGCCTTGGCCTCCCAAAGTGCTGGAATCATGGGCGTGAGCCACCATGCCCAGCCAACTTTAAATAATTTTTAAAGTGTTTGTAAATTACTGTAGATTTCTATGTAAATAACCATATTATCTGTAAATAATTGTACTTTTGATTTTTTTTCCAAAGTCTGTAACTTTCCTTTTGACTTACTCCATTAACTAGGACCTCCATTACAATACTGACTAGAAGTGGTGTCAGGGAACATCTGTGTACTAATAAGAATTTTAATGGGGTGTTTCTTACATTGTACCATTAACAATGATGTTTGTTGGAAGTTTTTGGTAGATATCCTTTAACAGGTTAAGGAAATGTCTTAGTTCATTCCAGATGCTATAATGTTAC
The DNA here is from genome assembly GCA_963573385.1 of Cacajao melanocephalus. NCBI lineage: Eukaryota > Metazoa > Chordata > Mammalia > Primates > Pitheciidae > Cacajao > Cacajao melanocephalus. The sequence continues at coordinate 28,094 of CAUYLG010061643.1, read as the reverse complement.
ATAGACTGGCTGGCTCATGAAAAACAGAAATTTATTTCCCATCGTTCTGAAGGCTGGGGGGTCCAAAATCAAAGTGCCAGTGGATTCAGTGTCTAGTGAGGACCATTTCTTGGTTTATAGATGGCACCTCTGGTTGTGTATTCACATGGTGGAAGAGTCTAGCTATCTCCCTGTGTGCTCTCTTTTATTTTATTATGTATTTACCTATTTATTTTTGGAGATGGAGTCTCGCTCTCTTACCCAAGCTGGAGTGCAATGGTGCAATCTCAGTAATCTCGACTCACTGCAACCTCTGCCTCCTGGTTCAAGTGACTCTCTTGCCTCAGCCTCCTGAGTAGGTGGGATTACAGGCCCCTGCCACTATGCCTGGCTAATTTTTGTGTTTTTAGTAGAGACAGGGTTTCCCTGTGTTAGTCAGGCTGGTCTTGAACTCTTGACCTCAGGTGAGCTACCTGCCTCAGCCTCCCGAAGTGCTGGGATTACAGGCGTGAGACACCACACCCAGCCGGTCTTTCTTTTTAGTCACTTCCCAATGTCCCACTTCCAATGCCATCACTTTAGAGATTGGGTTTCAACATATGAATTTTGGGAGGTTGGGGAGAGGACACAAATATTCTCATCATAGCCAGAAGTTTCTTTCTGTATTTATTTTGGTAGAAAGATTTACAAATATTTTTTACCATGAATATGTATTTGTAGTTATTAAACATTTTTTTCTGCATGTGTTGATATGATTATATACCTCATTTTAAATATCAATTATGTGATAATTTGCATTTATTTATTTTGTTTTGTTAAATTATTATTGCTTCACAAGGATAAGCTAAACTTTTTGATGGTATACTATTCTTTCTATGCATTGCTGGATTTGGCTTTAAACTATTTTGCTAAGGAGTTTTGCATTTTTATTCATGGATTAAATTAGCTTGTAATTTCTTTTTTCTTTCGTTGTCTCTTTTTTTTGTTTTAGTGTCATGGTTATACTGCTTCTTTAACTGATTTGGTAATATTCTTTTTCCCCTTCATTAGAAAAGTAAAGAAATTGAAATGTCCTGTCTTATAAAGTTCAAAAACAGATCCATAAAGCTATCAGGAATTGGTGTTCACTGTGGAAATAATTTTATAATTCTAGAATTTTTCAATTAATTTCATCTGAGTTAATTGTAAGAAAGACATGTAATTTTTCTCTGTTTTTAAAATTAACTCTTCATCTTCAGTGCTCGTCAGTTTCACCATAATTATTCGAAGTGTAGATGCATTTTTATTTGTCCTAGTGGCTAATATCATAGGCTAATATTATTTCTAAATCTATGAATTTGTGATTTTTACTAATACCAAAGCATTTTAAACTATTACTTCTTCAAATTTTGCCTGCCCTCAATTTTTTCTTTCTTTCATCTAGGATTTCAACTAGAGGAATGTTAATATCTCATTCTAGCGTCTTTTATCTTCTGAAGTCTCCTTTTATGTTTCTTATCTGCTTTTCTCTCTGTGTTACATTCTGAGGATACACTTTTAGGTTCACTTTTTACAGCAATGTCTGATCTGCTATTTAAGTCATTTGTTATATTTTTAATTTCAATAATAATATTTCTTGTTTCTAAAATTAGTAAATTACTGTTGCTTATTTTGAAATTGTCTCGGCCATATTTTATTACAACTTGTTGCTTGCTCATTTTTTCCCTTTTTTCTATTATTTCATTATACATTTAATATATAATTATTTTATGTGACTGATAATTTCAATATCAGAAGTCCTTGGGGATCGATACCTGCTGTGTACTATTTCAACTTTCAGTCATGGTAAGTTAATTCTCCTGTGTGTGTGTGTGAGTGTGTGTGTGTGTGTTTAAGTTTTAACTTTCTGAACTCAATGCGTGAAAATTTTGAGGGCCTAAATTGGTGATGCTTTCCTCTAGAGAAGATTTGTATTAGCTTCTGCATATGGAACCAATGTGTGTGTATTTCCTGAGAGCACAATAGGCCTTTATGAAAATTAACTTCCCATTGTCCAGAGACCTAAATCTCCTAAAATTAAAGCTAATACAGGTTGATTGTCCCTTATTCAAAATGCTTGGAACTAAAAGTGTTTCAAATGTCAGGGTTTTCAAAAAATTATTTTGGCATATATGCATATACATAATGAAGTTTCTTGCAAAGCAGACCCAAGTCCAAACACAAAATCTGTGTTTTATATATGTCTCATACACCTAGCTTGACAGTAATTTTATATAATATTTTTAATAATTTTGTTCATGAAATAAAATTTGTGTGTATTGAAACATCACAAAGCAATGATGTCACCATCTCAGTCACTCACGTGGAAAATCTGTGGTTGTTTGGCATCACATCATTTCTGACTCTGAATGCATATGCTACTGATAAACAATTATTTCTTACACTTATTCACACCTAAATACTTAACAGTAAAATATAAAATAACATTAATACAGTGAAAAAATATGTTTAGGGTAACTAAGCAGCACAGTAGCATCAGCAGAATACCTGCCTCAGCTGTTAAACAACATTTACAACAAACTATGGCAGGCTTCCACCTACCATGTTGTGTTTGAATAAAAAGGTTACTGAACACTGTTTTAGTTTTTTAGGTGAGAATAAATACCCGAAGTAGTTGAGGCACCAGGAAGTGGGTCCTCTAGCGATGAGGAGGCATTTCACTGGACGGCTTTTAAAAATGTTTCCTCCAGAGTCATTGGCCTCATTAACATTGGTTTTTGTCTTAGGAGTTTCTCTTTGAAACCATAAGCTCATATGGTTTCTTGTTCTGATATGAATGCACTATTCTCTACTCCTTCAATAAGCTCTTCACACATTTTTACTATGTCATCTATAGGCACTTTTCTGCAGTGTTAACAATGTCATCTTCATTGTCACTGTTATCACAGTCACCTTGATCCAGAATCATTTTAGCTATTTCACCATTGGTCAGTGAATGAACAACTAGAGCCTCATCATAGATGTTAAAATCTTCTTCGATATCTCCACTTCTTCCAGCTTACTAACAGACTCTGAAGGTACTACATGTTTTTTGTACAGTTAAACAGGTTAACTCATCTTTTTTTTTTTTTCTCACTTGACATACTGAATCTTAAAGTCACCACCTTGTTTATTATCATGGAATACAGTCACAGGCCACAAGTTGTGATAGGTATACACAACTCTGTCTTTTGTCACTTGTTCCAAGTGTTGGCAACAGCATATATGGCATCTTTCATGCTAAACTTTTGAAAACCTTCCATTTTCACACCTTTGTTCACTGCTTCTAGAATTCAGGAAAGTGTTTTTATATTTACTCTTCATTGATTTAAGGATACCCTGATCATATGGTAGAATTTAATGAGGTTACATTTGGAGAAAAGTATATGGCATAAACATTATTTGTTTAGGATAATTTTGGCTGAAGAATGAGCAGAACAGTTGTCAATAATAAAATCTTGCAGTTATAATCTAGTCCAGTTTCCCAGGAGTGAGCATGATCCACCAGTACAAATGCCTGTGAAGCCGATCCAAAAACATGTCTCTGGTGATCCATCCCTTTTTGTTAGCATAACAGTGGACTAGTAAGAGATTTACTTCCTGAAAACAGTGAAGATGCGAGCTTTTGCTTATCACAGCAGTTTACAATTAAGCATGCCTGCTGTGTTAGCAAATCCCAGCACAGTTATTTTGTCCTAGACATCCTCAGGGGCTGTCTCATTAGCTGTAGTCAGTGTCTTTCTGGGGCAATAATACCAAGACAGTGATGTTTCATCAGCATTATAGACTGTTCTGTGGTCAGATTTTTATCAGCTATGACCTGGGCAAATTTGCTAATTAATTTCTCCACTGCTTTATGATCAGCAGTCACTTTATCACCACAAATCTTTGAAAGTTAATGCCATGTCTTTCTTAAATTTTTGTAACCAACCTATTGAATATTCACAGTTCCCTTCAAATTTTAGTCCAGTGTGTTAGATCTTTGCTTGCTAGTTTCATGATCAGCATATGATTAAGTGGCATGTGTTCACTATGATGCTGACAGGTTCATTCTTCTTTTTTTTTTTTTTTTTTGGAAATGGAATTTCACTCTTAACACCCAGGGTGGAGTGCAATAGTGTGATCTCGGCTCACTGCAACCTCCGCCTACCAGGTTTAAATGCCTCAGCCTGCCGAGTAGCTGGGATTACAAGCACTCACCACCATGCCAGGCTAATTTTTGTATTTTTAGTAGAGACGGGGTTTCACCATCTTGGTCAGGATTGAACTCCTGACCTCAGGTGATCCACTCACCTTGGCTTCCCAAAGTGCTGGGATTACAGGCATGAGCCACCGTGCCTGGCCCCAGATTGCTCTTTCAAGACACAATTGAGATCTTCATTTTTAGCATTATTCAGTGTTTATCTATTTTTTATTAATTTCTCTTCATCACTTTCAGCATAGAACTTCAAAAGTTTATTCTTCTTTTTCTTCAGGTCTTAGATGGTATTCTTCCACAAGCTGTTTCACACCTAACTCCACTGTTCAGTTTATCCCACAGCTTAATATTTTTGGTATAAAAAACCATGAATGCTTCCTCTTTTCCTTATCACAATTACCCATATGGATATATGCATGCCTTCCTGACATCTTCAATCATATATTTATACAACAGAGCATAGAATAAAGTAAAAAAACAGACTGAGTAATGGTTGTAGGTCTTGGCTCCATGTGAGGCACCATGAGGAACTTGCTGTTGGTGTGTCTAGCATGCACAAGTGCCATTTTACTGCCTTTTATGGGTGTGCTTGGATAGGCGAATCTGGGCTTCATGAAAAAGATATATTGTAGCTGAAGAAGGCTGAGAGGGTCTTTTTCACCTTGGAGTGCTGAATGAACTGTGTGTTGTGAGACTATAGTTTGACTGCAACCCATCATATGAGGTCAGGTGTGGAATTTTCTAATTGTGGTATCATGTGGGTGCTCAAAACATACTAAATTTTGGAGCATTTCAGATTTCAAATTTCCATATTACAGATACTCAACCTTATGGACTGTCATTCACTAGGAAAGCTAAGTTTTAGTGTTTATATTTCCCTAATTTGCCTGCTATTTAGAGCGTTCTGCTATGGTTTTAGCAGGCTTTTTTTCCCTGTGTATTTTGTTGATTTGTTTTAGTTCTTTTTTTTTTTTTTGATGTGATTTTTGGAGATTTCTTCACTTTCTAGTTAGACCTACAATGCATTAAAACTTGTTGGAATTTGTGTTTAAGTGACTTATGTTTTATCAAGAGGATCTTTGAAAGTGGCTCACTATCCCACTTACAGAAGCAAAAGTTTGGTGATAGTTTTATTAGTTTTTTGACCATAATTCATTTAGTTTTTATTCTTTTTCATATATTAAAAGAAGAATGGAATTATTTAAATTTTTCACTATATCACTTAGAGAATATTTTATACAGCATAAATTTTTCTTCATGATTTTGCCATTTAAATTATTTTTAACTTATTTATAATTGCAGCTTCTCATGCTTTAATTAAGTCGTCTAGACCTTAAAGTGGTTTCTTAGCTCTGCTATCACTTATTTAGTGAAAGGCAGATATCCATGCCTGTGTCAGATGATGAAATGGGATGCAAAGCTCCTGCAGTCAGTAGGGTGGTGGAAGTAATTAAGGTCAGAATCCTGGAACAGATGAATTCTGGTTTGAGTCAGAGCCATGCAATCCAATTTTCCTTTCCCCCAAGAAAAATGTTTCGTTGCTGCCAAGTTTAGATGGTTTACCCTGTATTACATTAAGGGGTTTATTGTAAAAAAAATTAAATATGTAATTTATCAGGTTATGGTTAATAACTTGCTTATTGAATTCACATTTAAATATATTTCACTTTTATTTTTGGAGCCATAAACTGTTGAACCTTAAGAAATCTAGCATCTGGTCATTATTTTCTTTCACTGAAAGAGAGGCAAAAGCCTTGTGAATATAACATATTTGTAATATGGTTAGAAAAAATTAATCTGTTAAAATAAATATCATCCATAATATTTCATTGATACAGCATAAACATTTTCAGAAAAAAATCCTTGTTAAAAAAGGAAAAAATATTCCAAAGTAACAAATATTATTGTCACATGAAGCTTATCTTTAAAAACACAAAAGCCAACTTCTTTCTCTTCCTTAGCTCTTTGATTTTAACTTTTTTCTATTTAGTTACAGGTCAAGTAGATAGCAATATGGCCATCATTTTCAAGCGTCTATAACAACAAGTGGATTCTACTGCTAATTATTTAACTTGGTTTTGAGGTACAGTCAGAAGGGAAAGAACATGCTTATTGATGAATATAAAATGTATATTTATACCTTTCTTCTCAGAGGGCCTGCAGTCCTTGTGCCATGCCCTGTACATAGGCATTCAAAAATGTATTTGGCAATAAAAAGTGGAAAACAAGAGAAAGCAGAAAGAATAAAAATGATGCTGAATTACTCTTCTCTTTTTAAAACAAAAAAGCTGGATCCTCCACAAAGTGTAAACGTGTCTGGCCTTCTTGTGTAAGACTGCCACTGGGTTGCCTCTTCTCAGAAGTGCTATCATGCAGATGAGTGGTAGAATACAGTAGGACTGGAAGCCAGACTGCCCGCCTCCGAATCCCAGCTTTGCCACATATTAGCTTTGTGGCCACCCAGAAGTTACCTTAATTCTCTGTACTTCAGTTTTCTCTCCTGAAAATAAGATATCATACTCTTACAGGCTTGTCTTGGGATTAAATTAGTTAAATACACTTTAAAAAATTTAGAATAGTGCCTGTCACATAGTAAGCAATCAATAAATATTAGAAATTTTTACTATGGAGGTTTTATATTCAAGAAAATCATAATCAAAAAAAAATTCACAAATTCCCTGGTGTGGTAGTAGGTGTGGGGAGGGGAAATAGTTGTTAATTTCCTTTTCCTTTTTTTCCCTGGTCTTTCATATGGCTAGCCTAGAATATAACTATTCATTTATGATTATGCTGTTTGAAAGGGATAGTTTCATATAGTCTAAGTTTTTTTTTTTCTTTTGTACTTCTACCACATTTCACAGAAGGAGAATACCAGGGTTTGTTCTGAGGGGTGTGATGATGTTTATTACCAGTATCTAAACTGTGGTTTGTTCCAAGATCTTTCGAAATGATAAGAAGAGTAAAATGTGTAGAATCCTTGTATATCTTACTTCTCATTTAAGTCACAATCTAGAGAACAGCTGTTTAGTGTTCCAAATCATTGCAGAAACAACAGCTAATTGCATTACTGTAAGATTGAAAATACAGTCAAGATGCCATCATTTTTTCTCCTTTGTTCATGGAGGGCTTTAGAAGCTACTTTTCCTTGAATTATAGATGCAATCTCAGATACTTCAGCATGACATTCCGAGAAGTCACTTCCAATTGGTCAGAACTGATATGTGAATTAAAGCATATATTCCATCTCTAGCTTAACTAATAACATGCATGTAAGTAGAAAATGAAGCATCACATATCTTATAGATTATATCGCTAGTTCCTAAATTAGTAGGAAATATTTAATATTAAAAAATCTAAAAACGACATAAAGAATTCATTAAAATCTTGATTTTTTTCTTTCTAGTTTTAGTATTCTGTGGCTGTATCATGGTAGGTCTGAAGTTCTCACTTTGTTACTATTATCTGTAAATATAAGTGCCCTTTTAGAGATCTGCTTGGGTTTCTTGTACCCTTAGAAAGGAGTTTGGGATTACACAGCTTAGCACCTCTAGCTTTTCATGGCATCTGTCTATATAAAGAAGAGTTTAGTTGCGTGAGACGGTAAAATCAGGAGAGAGGGCGCCCATGAAGCTACTAGCATTCGAGGTGAGAGGGGAGCTGGCCCATGTTACAGTGCTCCTTGGATTGTGCTGATGGAGAGTGGAACAGAACAAACAGATGAAAGCTGTGCATCAAAGACGGACAGGGATTCACATCCAGACGGTGGTTTCTGATGAGTTCATAGGTCTTCAGGACCAAACTAAATATTTAGTCTTAGTGATTTGCCATGGCTTATAAGAGTTAGTGAACTGACATTAGCTGAGGCCTTCTTGGAGATATAGGAGGATAAGCTTACAAAATCTACCCTGTGACCTCACCCTCTCCTCAGGGTTCTACCATGGTACCCAGAGCCCACAGGTGAGTGCACTGGAGATTTGTGAGTCATAGGCTTTATAGTACCTAGGGTTGGGAGTTCACTCCCACTTCAACTCCTCCCTTACCAAATTAAGAACAGTCATTCACCTGGATAATTATGCTACTTTAATTTATCTTGTCCCTTTAAGATAAACTTGTTTAAAATATCAACTTCTGGATTAGTAATATTTTGCCTTCTTTGACATTTCCATCCCTGTGGAGTATTTCACAAGTCCTGCACTAGCAGTCAGTTTTATTTATCAGTTATCTCAGTGTAGCTTTTACTTTTAGGATTTTATGTTATACATGTTAGAAACTGCATGTTATAAACTTAGAAACTATATTTCACTAAGTGACCTTCCAGGTGGTGAATCTCATACATGGCCTACCTCTTTTGAGAATGATTGTGACTCATTTTACTAGTAGGCTTTTTTCAATGCTATCATGGCTGAATAAAATTTGGAGTAGCGGCTGGGTGCGGTGGCTCATGACTGTAAAACTCAGCATTTTAGGAGGCTGAGGCAGGAGGATTGTCTGAGATCAGGAGTTCGAGACCAGCCTGCCTAACATGGTGAAACTCTGTTTCTACTGCACATACAAAAAAAATTAGCTGGGTGTGGCGGCACACACCTGTTATCCCAGCTATTTGGGAGGCTGAGGCAGGAGAATCGCTTGGACCCAGGAGGCAGAGGTTGCAATGAGCCAAGATTGCGCCATTATACTCCAGCTTGGGCAACAAGAGTAAAACTCTGTCTCAAAAAAAAAAAAAAAAAATGGAGTAGTAAAACCATACTTAACATGCAGGTACTTATTATTTAAAGAAGTTGCATATGGTTCTTTATGCAAAACAAAGATTCTTTTTTATAAAGTGAGCAATCATTCAGCCAATGTGTTTATCTTGAGTTTAGATTTTTATTTCTTAGGTTTTCTTAAACATAAAGCATATTTTCCCTGATGTAAAGAATTTCTGCATTTTTTCACCTGTGACTGTTACTGCTCAGGTACTCTTAGCCCATGGTCACTTTAACCCTGAAGTAAGTGTAGATATTATATAACTTACCTGTACTTCATTCTTTATATCAGTAAACTAGAGATATTACCAAAATTACAGGTTTGTGGTGAAGGCTCTATAAATAATAATTTGCCATACAAACATGGGATTTTTTCTTAAACCATATGTATCAAAATGTTCCTTTTGTCGACCCTACTGACCTAAGTACTATCAACCTGGGGGCAAAGTGGTGATTCTAAGTCTTTAATATCATAGAGATTATCTTTGTAAAATAAGCTAGGTAGGTATTTTCTAAACCCAGCATGACTGCAAGGCAATTTGAGACATTGGGTCAGCCAACTACTTTTTGAGACAAAAATGCCTGTGTTTAACACAGTAAGAAATTTTCACATGTAGGATGACCAGATAAATAATACTTACAGCTAACTAACTGGACCAATTGTAGACACTTGCTTGGCATCCCATGACACTCTAAGTGCTTCATGATAGAATTCAGAATCTTCATGATAGTGATCATCCACATGATGGAGAAATATTGAGAAGTCCACAGATGGACAAGCCCTGGAACTGGAAATATCTGACTGAGAGCTATGGTGCTCCTGTTTAGAATGCCTCAGTCTGGGTCACCCACTTCTTGTCTCACTTACGTAGCCCCATCGATAACATCAGTGCCTGCTTACTTGCCAAATATGCTTACATGGTTCTGAGGTTTCCTCTGACAAATGGAGAAAAGGGAGGAGAATAAAGGCTTGTGCATTGTTTTATGCTTTTGAAATAGGGTCATGAAGTCAGAGTCCATACCAAGATGATGCCACAATCGCAGACGATGGGTGAAGTTCCAGTCATGTTGCTTCATACACAAGGTTGAGAAACTTGAAGGAAAGCCCAACCGATATTTAAGGGGCTATGAAAATTTAACATGAGGAATTTCGAGTGCTAAGGGTAAAAACTATTTCATTACATGTCTGGTTCTCTCCTCAGACAATTCACTGGAATTTTCAGGAATGTCTGTCTTGTTTGAATCTGTACTTTCAGTGTCTAGTACAGTACCTGACTGAAATGAGTTTGCAACATATTCATGCTGAGTGAATGAAATGGATTTTGAAGATTTTAGACTCCTACCCATTTCTTCATCAAATGGAATTTTAATATAGCTCTCAAGATAAAGAGACAGAAAGAGAGGAAGGGAAGAGACAGGAAGAAGTCGGGGTGGGGAGGGGTGAAGGGTAGAAGGAGATTGATTAATGTAGACTTGATGTTAAGGTATAAATGATGTAAAATACCCTAAAAGATGATCTCTTCCCAGAGGTCTTTTAATAGAGTATAGAATTATAAACTGGAGATACATGCCCATAATATTAGTGAGAGAGACCAAACTTTCCAATGGGCAAAGAGGCAGCAAGACAAAAAACGTCTCCTCCATACTGCTCTAAGAATTTTACATTTATTTGTAAATGCCTGTTTTGCTTCTGTTTAAGTTACACAACAAATGTACATTCTCTATTTACTCCCTTCCTCTTTAGCTTGGTAAAAACAAAACAAAAAAACCAGAATTTTTTCTTTCACATCATTTTCTAGTTACTTTAGTTTAATTGAATTTCCTATCTAATAATTTTGTGACTCCAGTACTCAAAATATGTTTCTTATCTTGAAATGAAGAAAATAAAAAGATGTTTCAGCTTGATGATTTGGCTTGATTAAGCCTGCTGGGTATGAGAGTGAAAAGAGAAAAGAATATACAAACCAGAACATGAAAGATTCCCATAAGTCCCTCTGAGAAATGCAGGAGTCATACGCCCAATTGCAAAATCAACACCATCGTTTAATATGCAGTAGGATGATAACACAAAATACAAGCCTGGCCAAAAACCACAAACCCTGGAACAGGTTCAAACCAAACACAGACAGGAAACCACCCACCCAGGCACAGAGAGGTTAGGTGCTCCCGAGCAAAAGACAGATGGTCATATGTGCCAATGACTGACAATCAACTCTCCTCGGTGAGTGCCTCAGAGCTTAGGACTTAGGAAAAGAGTAAATGTATCCAAAACATTTTAGAAAAAACTAGAAGATGTAAAATGCATTGCAACTTAGAAATTTAAAATAACTCCAATGTTTTATCATTTTTAAAGGAATACAAATCTATTAATAGTTTTAGTTATTTACTTGATTATATTGCTGGAAACATGTAACAGTAAAGTATTTTCTAGTCCGAGTTATAGATGAATAATTAAGACCTATTTTTAACTTAAATGTGGGAAAGTTTTAGTGAAGGTGTTACTATTGCTCTGTAAGAACCACATTTTAATTGAGCTTTATAATAAACCCTTAGATGATGTAAAATGATTTTCTTACTGCTTACTATTACTTTACTATTACTATTATTACAGCTTCTACTAGATAACATTAATAAAACACTTAACAAATGCCAGGCACTGTTCAAAACAGTTGACATATGTTAATTGCAATTTTTCCAGTAACAACTCTACGACTTAGTGTTATTTTTATCCACAATTTTTAGAAGAGGAAATTGAATCACAGAGAGATAAAGCTATTCTGTTTAGAAATGGCCCAATGAGAATTACTACAATAACATGGACTTGTAATTATAGCAAAATTGACAGTTTTTTAAAATGAGAAAACTGTTTTCCCAAAAACGTAGTTAGATCCAGGAAGTAGTTATAAAACATTTATTCACGCATTCAAATATGTGTAAGGTGTTTACCATGTGCCAGGCATTGAGCTAGGGACTGGAGACATCAAGTTGACAGGTATCTGTATCGTCCTCATTTAAAGATGTGTATATAATGGGCCAGACACTGTGGGCCCATAATCCCAGCAGTTTGGGAAGCTAAGGTGGGCAGATTACTTCAGCCCAGGAATTAAAGACCAGCCTGGGAAACATGGAGAAGCCCTGCCTCTACAAAAAAAAAAAAAAAAAAAAAAAATTAGCCAGGTGTGACACTACAGTGTCACACACCTGTGGTCCCAGCTACTTGGAAGGCTGGGCTGGAAGGACTGCCTGAGCCTGGGAGGTTGAGGTTGCAGTGAGTAGAGATTGTGTCACTGTCCTTTAGCATAGGCAACAGAGCATGACACTGTCTCAAAAAAAAAAAGTATAATGATGAATGTTCTAGCTCTATTTGCACATCGTTAAACAGCTACTACTCTGATGACACTGGGAAACAGGGCTGAGAAACAGTTTCCTCCTGGCCATATCAGCTGTTCTATTGACAGGCTCAGCTGGGCTGCTTTCCCTGTACTTTGCTTGCTCCTACACTTGTAGGAAAGCAGAGTGTCTCTGCAGAAAAGTTCCCCTTCCTTGCTGTGTAGTTGGCAGATCCATTTTAGCCAGGTGTTCGTTGGTGCCAAGCAGCAGAAATCTGTCCATTTTGACTCAGATGAACAGTTCCTTTAAGGATGTGCTGCTAGATCTGGAATTTCCTTGTGCATCTTAAACGGGAAAGGAAAGAATATCTGTTCCTCACTCAGGGCAGCCAGTGGTACAGAGGTCAGTCGACAAGAAGCCTTTCTAATCAGGAATATTCTAAGCCTCCTTTCTAAGCCAAAGAAGACCCAGGTAATCCAACAGAAAGTTTTGTGTTGAATCTCTGCTTCACTTCTCTTCATCTTCAGAACTATACAGAATGCCAGGTTTTGTTCCTCAGCCTAGGGTTCTTGGAAGGTAAGGATAAGTTTTCAATTCTAAACTACTGAGCATACGTATCACAACATAATATATAATGTACTTACATATTGTCTTGGGTCAGTTTCCTCCAGATAAACATTTGAGGGCAATTAGTTCATTTGGGAAGTTTATCACTTTTCTATTGACACAATAACGCTGAGTAACAAGCAAATCTTACTCTACACTGGCATTACAACAACAAGCATTTCTTTTACTTCAGGAGTCCATGGCATTCAGCTGATTTGTGTGAGGCTCAGCTGATCTTGGCTGGACTCCCTCTCTGTCTGGGGATCAGTTAGCTGTGAGTTGATCTGGGAAGGCCTCAGATGCAATGACTGGGGTGCATTTGCTTTGTTCCATGTGCTTCTCATCCTCCTTCTGGGACCAGGAACAGGGTATGTCTTTCCCATGAAGATGACAGAGGGCAAGAGTAAGCAGAGATGCACAAGTATGTCTTAAAGCCTCGGATTTTGTCATGCCTGCTATCACCCCAGGAAAGTCACAAAGTCTAAGAAGCAGATGCTAAGACTGCCAAGATTAGACTAAACATATTAGGATTTGGTTATGGAAGATGGCTGTGAGAGAAGAAAGGAAGGGATCCTGGAAAGGCTGGGAGAGGTGTGAGACCATGGTGGAGGTCTGACTCTGGCTGAATGAGAGAGGGAAGGAAAGTTGGTTAGAAGCATCCCCAACTGTCAAATTTGGCCATCAGAGGAATCTTGTGTCTCCCAAGAATGGACAGTCATTGGCTGGGAGTTTCTGTAGGATCATGGTCTCAGTACAGATGCAGTAATGAATTTTAGATTATAGCAGCTGGTAGCAGAAGCCTTTGGTCAATTATGCTTCATGTAGTTATTGGAGACCTATGAAGAGCATTCTATAAAAGTTTATCCTAGACTCAAAAGGTGAGGAAATATATTTTGCCTCTTTAGTGGGGTCACATGGCAAAGTATATGGATACAGGGATGGGTAAATATTTAAGATTATTGATACAATCAGTCTGCCATACAAGGTAAAGGCAACGCCAGCAGAGGAATGAGGCAAGGAAGGAAGCTGCTAATAAAAAGTACATCACCAAAGTAACTACCATTGTGGGAAACCAGAATTTAAACCATTGGCAAAATTATACGAGCCAGTGTAAAACACCCCTTGCAGAGGGATCCCACCCAAGGGTCAAAGAAGAAGATGGGTATTTGTAGTTAGGTTTGGATGGAATTTATACAGACATACAGGAGTAATAAAACATATATATCTATGAAGATAAGGGAACATATAATGGAGGGTGTTGGCTGCTAGGATAAGAAGTTTCTAGTTTATTAGTCAGTAGTGAGAAGCATGTAAACATGTTAAAGCATGATCAGGGTTTATATAATGTAAAGATTGATTTGACAGTGGAGTGAGAATGGATTGGATTCAAAAGAGATAAGAGAATAGGAAACCAGTTATGAGCTCATTACAAAAGACGTACAGAGCTATAAGATTATGAGAGTTAAAGCTTGAGTATCATCAATGGAAAAAGATAAGGGTGGATTTTGTAGACATTGAAGGGGAAGACATGGTGAATAAGAACCAGGGGAGTCAAAGATGCTTGGAAATGTTCCAGCCTGTGTGCATGAAGTGACTTAGGACAAAAATGGTAAAATTGGGATAATAAAATAATAAAACTTTATTCTTGGTAGAGGAAGACTAGTGATACTGGATTGATTTTGCACTTGTTGGATTGATGTGCTGAGAGAACTTGGCAGTTAGAGATTTTTTGCAGGCAGCTAGGCACATAAAACTGCAGCTCAGTTGAGTATCATACTTAAAAATGTAGAGTTAGAAATCATTCCAATGACCCCAATAGCTGTGGCCAGACATGAAACAGGGAAGAAGAGATATGTGAATGTCTTTAAAGGTTTGCAGGCGGTAAAGACTTTTCCTATATGTGACTCAGCAGAGAAGAGATGACTTCCCTTTTGCCCAAAGCCAGCCTAGCACTTTCTCCCATATGAAACTAGTCAAGGCACTGAAATCAATCAGCTCACCACAGAAGACTGAGGATGAATAGATAAACTTGAGAGATTTGTTCTCTCTTTTATTGAAGTCTATTAATTCCTGACCCTGGTGGTTTTGCAGTTTTTGTTCAAATGTGTCTGTTTTTTTTTTTTCTGCATCTCCTCTTATCTGGCTCATTTTCAGGGATTTGTGTACTCTATCATAAATTTCTCTTTGAGTAATAATGCCTATGAGAATGCTGCTCCTCCAATTAGGTTCGGGATTGAAGGAAAAATCATATTAAATGCATAAGTAAGACTGGGATAAATTCTCAAGGTAAGTAGCATTTGAACCTAAACCCAATTTGAGACTATAAACCAAATGAAAATGCCAGTGGACATTCCCTGATTTCTTCCAGAGAGGTGTAAATAGGACCAGGGCAACACTGGGATTCTCAAAGCTGGTTCATGGAAGATGTTATAATTATTTACAGTGTGAAAGGTAGTCCACTTCAAGGTCCCTAACAAAAATTGTTTGCTCCTTCCCATCTTTCTTGCATGCTTTGAAATCCTCCTCCTGCCCACATACAGAGGATCTCCCGCCACGTGAAACAATTCTTTGTTAAACTTAGCCACAGCCAGCGTAGACTCTACTCAAGTCCACAGTTACGTGTTCTCTTCCGCTGAATGACATTTCATCATTGACTCACGTGCTGTCAGCTTCCTCCCCAAACAATTATGTGCTCATTAATAATTGTAACAATAATTCCTCTATATTAAGTATATCTTATTGCCAAACCCTGTACTAAGCATCCTACCTATATTATTTCATTTTCATAATTAAAATGACCCTATGAGATAGCTATTACTATCTTTATTTTATAATGAAGAAACAGATTCAGTTACATTAATAACTTGCCAAAAGCCATATGAATAAGAAGTGGCAATGTTGAGATTTGAACCCATAGCTTCCCATGTATTTAAATAAGATAATATGTAACATGCACATGTAATATCTTTGAAGCCATTTCTGTCATATTTCCTAGGTGATTAAGCCTGGGTATGAGCTGTTATACTTGCTTGATATTTTATTTTTAATGACCTTTCAAACTTGCAGCTCCTGGCTTTCTGGTAAATAACTACAGATGGTGGTGCTGGTGGGTATCTGTCCTCATTTGATCAAGTATTCTTCTTAACGGCATCTCATGTACCTGTGATTAATCATTATCTCAGGTACATGTGAGACAGTAAAGTAACAAAGATAAGAATAGTGCTGCATCATAGGCACAGAAACTTCTGCCTCTGAGGCTGTGTTATTTCTGTTTATGTAAGGTAGGAAGGACCTGCCTTTTTGCCTTACTAAACTTTGCTGCATAAGTGGACATTGACTAAACAGGATCTGAACAGGATACTACTCTCCTGGTCAAAGTACCACCGGCCAGGGTCTGGCCTTTGGCTGTGTTGCCTTAGGAATCAGGATACATAAACCTACTAGAAATTGATCCGTTTCTTAGAATAAATTTAGTTAACCTTAAAAAAATTGTAAAATCAGGATGCAAATTTAGTTGTATTTCCTAATGCTAAATGGCAATTTTTTAAGCACTGCAACATTATTAAAATGAAGACACTTCTTACAATGGAGAAATTAATTTAATACGGTGGTACTTCTTTTTCTTTAAGGTTCTTATTAAAATATGTGGGTACATGCCATAATCAGTATCTCAACATTGAGAAAATGCAGCAATTAAAATGGGAAATATAAGTTCCTAAAAGAACAGTATCCTCTGCCTAGTGTATTCTCTCCCAATAGGCAAGGTACCCAGGAAATAAATTTATAATCAGAAGATTGCCTGGTGAACATGAAATCCAACCAGAGAGAATTATAAATGCCTTTTAAAAATTATACATTTAAAGCACTCATCTCTAAATCAAAAAGTAAGTGACAATAGTTCCTTGGAGGGTGCTTGGCAACCTTCACAGATAGATAGGGTGGACTAGCTCTGAGCATCCATTCTCACCTCCTTCTAGTGGGCATTTCTGCACTGCAGAGTTTAGAAAGGTAAGAATTACAGTTCCTGTTCTGTATAACTAGGGTTCTGGAGGTGAAGTAGATTCTTCCAGTGTGTTCATCTGTGCAACATTTGGGAGAAATAGGAGGCTGAGACCATTTTTATTTTCTGATGCTTTGGGTTGTGCTGTTTTCTGCTAGTAACAGAGTTCCAGCATCCAGTCTCCTGCTTTGAGATCTATTTGCAGTAGTGGCAGCTTTCTGACTCTTTCATCATATCTCTAGTGGCAAGTCCTTGAATGAAAGAGTCTTGGTAGCAGTTTCAATTTCCAGTAGGGATCCCTGACTGATACAATCATTTCCTCCCTCTGATAGTCATGTTCTTTTTTGTTGTTGTTATGTTAATATATCCTATCAAGTTACAGTCAGCTTTTGACAACCTGGGAACATTTTTTCTTTAGGATGTTTATGTACTTCTCTGCCTTATGACGTCTTGATTCTACATTTGGCCCTTGGAGAAAAATGTTATTTCCAAGCTTAGGGGAGCATCTGATTTTTGCCTTCTTTACAGTCTACAGAAAAAAGTAAAAAATATACTGAGAAGATAATTCAACACATGTTAACAGGTATAGAAATCACAAGTCAGTGATGGAGACCATCACCACAAATGCGGAAGTACATTATACTATTATGCTATTGCAAGTCATTTTATAATTGTTAGAATGTACGCTACTCCCTACTCTACAAGTTAAATTGCATTAGACCAGATCTTCCCCCCTCTGTGAAATAATCACTTCATTTTCTCTTTTCAGAACAACCTCAACAGGTCGTCAGGACTGTATGGGGAAGCTTAGGCATTTTTTGCAAGTCATAGCTAATACAGGCTGAGGCCATGAAGAATGATGCTTGTTTATTCATATAGCCAAAGAACATATCATTTGGAAAGCTTAATATTTCACATTGTTTTCTTTCATCTTCCAAACTTAAGACAGTATCAGAAATGATGGTTTCACGTGAAAATCATAAGATGTGATTGCTTCCTCCTTTCCTCAAAGCTGTCAGATTGATCTGAGGTAAAACTGTTTTGGACTTAACCCAACATTTGGTATGCCATCTAATATTCATCAGGAAGTAATCCACTGACCAACTAACCACCAGCTCCTTCTCAGGAATCAACAATTATTTCTGTCTTTTAAAAATAGCTAATATACATTTCTGCCTATGATACAACAATCTTGTTTCTTCTTTTTTTATAACTAATTATTTTTAATAAATAGGTTCATATTATTCTTTTTTTATTATTACACTTTATGTTCTGGGGTACATGTGCAGAACGTGCAGATTTGTTAAATAGGTATGCATGTGCCATGGTGGTTTGCTGCATCGATCACCCCACCATCTACATTAGGCATTTCTCCTAATGCTATCCCTCCCCTAGCCTCCCCATTCCCCTACAGCCCCCAGCGTGCGATGTTCCCCTCCCTGTGTCCATGTGTTCTCATTGTTCAACACCCACTTATGAGTGAGAACATGAGGTGTCTGTTCCTTCTTATCACCAATTGCAGTTCCTCATTTCTATCTGCTCATTATATTCAACTGTGTTTAAATTAGCAAACCAAGGCTACAATCCTTTTGTTCACCAGAACAGGTAACTCTAGCTCACACTGACAACCGCAGGCTTTGTTTGCTTAGAAATACTTTTTTCTAAGGTAGTTTCTAAGAAAAGAAGAGCGAAGAGGAAATATTGGAAGCTCAAAATTAGGTCTAGCCCACCAGGCATTCACCTATTTTTAAATATTATATTATAATCTTGTTATGATTAGAAAAGAACCAAGGGCCTTTGTATAGGAGAGAGAAGTGTGGATTCAATGAGGTCATCTTGACAGGATGTGTCCCCAATTCCCTTTAGTGACTCATTGTAAATTAATTTTCCATCAGTATATTTAAATTGTGCTTTGACTTCATTTTGTCCTTACTTTGTACAGTATGTTAGGATATTCATTACTACATAAACTTTGTGGTTATTGTGGTTCTCAAGTTTTCTCCTTATAGTCCCACGAGTCCTGGAATTCACTAAGCAAGACCGTAACCGTTCTTTAAGAAGCAGAAGATGATACTTGAAAATATAAACAAGGATGTAGGTTAAAAAAGCACATGAGAGAGTAAAAGGAGAAAATAAAAGAGAACATTTCTTTCTTTCTTTACCATTCATTTTTCTGTTTTTTTTTTTAATGTTTACCTTTCTCTAACTGTCTTTGGTTTATAGAATTAGGTTATCTTCCTTTTTTCTGCATTATTGTCTATTTCCTTTTGAAGCCAGGGGTCATTGATGAGTAATGCATCATTGGCAATTTGGGCTTTTACACTACATCTTTGGGCTTTTACACTATATGGGACACTGGTCTCAGAAATAACAACCACTGGTACCTTACCATCACTAAAACAGTACATATTTGTATAAGCTTATTGTTTTCCAGGAGCTTTCATTGTAATTTCCACCCTTGGTAGTGTCTATCCATTTGCCTTTATTCTGTTCTTTATACTGAAGGAATTCACTCCTTTTACATCACAAGTTTTCCAATATTTGAAAAACTTATCATGTCTTCTATAGGCCCTTTTCCTTCAAGCTAAGAATCTCATTTGGCATGCATTTAAACTCTTCATTACACAGGTCATTTTTTTCTAGTTTGTCAAAGTCCTTAAAATATAGCACAGAGAACTGCAAAGACTCCTCTTGACTCTTACTTCCATTGATCCAGAAAGGATACTTAAAAAAATCATAAGTTAATATTCTGTGTCTTTTCACAGTTTTGACATATATTGAACGTAAGGCCAACTAAAATTTCCATATCTTTTTTATAAGCCAGGCTGCTCCCATATTTTTGCCTACTTTTGTTTTTTTCTTAAATGCAGGACTTTAGTTTTTTTTTTTTTTTTAAGTTTCAACTGGTTTGTTTTAGCCTCAAACTCCTGGTTATTGAAAACAAATTTGAATCTTGAGTTTGTCAGTTTATTGAGCTACACCCTTAATTTTGATAACAACATTTTCAATGAACTTGAAGATGAGAACATTGCAGCTATTGAATGTGGTCCTTTGTAGCTGTTCAATACAATTAAATTGAACATTAACAGGTTAGAGCTCTGTGAAGCCATGCTAGAGAATTATTCATTAAAGAATACCTTATTACTACAGCTTCCCCAAACAATTACATTTTCCTTTGATTAAAATCAATGCCTGGTCTTTATATACAATATGTACAAGCACAAATGAGAAGAGAAAAATTACCAGCAATTCTTCTGTCCAGACATGACCAATGATAACATTTTGGAACACACCTTCTAGTCTCTTCTCCATGCATATATATATATCTATCTTTTAAATGAAATTGTAATTGTACACAATATTTTGCTACCCACTATTTTTACTTAATGACCTATCTTGTTCATTCATTACATATTTTCCTAAAATATAATGTCATACAGATCTATTTTGTCTTTAGTTACTCCATAGAATTCCACTATTTGCATGTATAGTTCTTTTATTTAATCTCTATCTTCTTCTTGTTGGAAATTGTTATTTTCACTATGTTATGTATCTACCTACTTTTCCCATTATACATTTGCTTTCTGGCTACACTGAAGGCTTCTCATTCTTTCCAGGGTCTCCAACAAGAAAGGCAATATGGTATCCTCCAAGAAAGATTTGTGGTAGTGTTGGCTTGGCATTACCCTACATGTTTCCCTGAGTAATTTCTTTCTGCTTTGTTGCCATTTCCAGCATTTAAAAAGTGGAGAACTCAGCCTGGGTTAGTGGGTAATATCTGCAGTCCCAGCACTATGGAAGGCTGAGGTGGATGGATCACCTGAGGTCAGGAGTTTGAGACAAGCCTGGCCAACATGGTGAAACCCCATGTTCATTAAAAATACAAAAGTTAGCCAGGCATGGTGGCTCACACCTGTAGACCCAGCCACTGGGGAGCTGAGGTGTGACAATCACTTGAACTGGGGAGGTCAAGTTTGCAGTAAGCTGTGATCATGCCACTGCACTCCAGCCTGGGCAACAGAGTGAGACTCCATCTCAAAAAATGATAATAAAAAAGAAGTGGAGAACTCCAGCAGGAAGAATGAGATGGAAGAGTGATAAGTAGCTCTAACATATAGAAGAAGAAATTGGTTTATAAAGAATATTTCATAATACTTGCTCCTTTCATTAAAATTTAGAGTGTTAGCCATATTATCTTATCTTCACAGGAAAAAGTATTTTGTTTTCTATTACTAAACGTTCTCAAACTTGAGGAGTTATAGTGAAGTGATAGAAGATATTGTTTTTTAGTTTCGTTTTCTGTAAAGGACAATCTAGTTCTATATTCAGAAACTCAAAAGCCATCTGGAATTCTCCTTGTCTTTTACCACCTCACCCAAATAGTCAATCCACCACTAGGTCTTCTTTATTGTAGCTTCTAAACATATTTTAAGTCTGTCTACTTCTTTCCTTTCCCACAGCCACCATCTCCAACTAGGAGTTTTACAATATGCTCATTTGGAGTTGATTAGTGTCTCAGCCAGCCTCTACCACTCCCTCTGCTATATTCCATTCCCATCTGTTCCCCACAGGCAGATAGGATGATCTCGTCACAGCATAAGTCTAATGCTCTGAATTGTCATATCTCTTTAGAAAATGTCTATCACTGCCTGTTGTAAAAACAACACATTCCCAAAGCCCTGGTGATCCATCGCCTGAGAGTCAGCATAGTGTGGGAGTTAAGAGCATGCATGGACTCTAGAGCCAAGACTGCCAGGGCTCAATTCCTGCTTCTATCACTCTTTAGCTGGGCCATCTTGAGAAGTTACCTAACTTCTCCATGCTTCAGTTTCCTCATCTATAAAAAGAGACCAATAATGGTCTCTCCCTCATTGAGTTTTTAGGATGACTGAAAGAGTTAATATGTGTGAACTCTTAACAAACCTTTTGGAAGCACAGTAATGGTACAAAAGTGTTAGCTATTATTATTATCTCTTCAGCTTCAGGTCTCGCCACTGCTACCCTCGTTTCCCTTCAGTTTTCTGGGCTCCAGCCATCATGGCTTCCCTCTCTTCTTCAAAGGTGCTCCCTCCTGTCCAGTCCCCTGCCCAGTTGGCTCCTCTTCATCTCCCTATTTCATCTGTTTGCCTAGAGAACTTAGACCCTGCCTTCAGCCTCAGCACTCTCTGATCCCCTGGACTAAGACCATTCTGTCTTGCCTCTACTTTTTTGCTTATTTTATTAATATTTGCATTCCCTGATAGTAGAGGTAATAGTTTGTTTTGCTTACTACCGTAGCTTTTGTGCCTGATGCAGTGTGTGGCACAGAACAGTGCACCTTTACTATTTTAAATGCTTTCATAAACTTCTGTCATGTCGTGTCACATCATGCCAGCAGGTGACACTAAAATGCCTATTATCTGTGACTAAGCCCCTGAACTGGAGCTGTGATTTTATTTCAGCATAGTCTGAAGCCCAAGAGCACTTCAGAAAGTCTGTTTCTTAGTTTTTAGGGGTGGAAAAAGTTTGTGAATTCCACATATATTTATATTTATATTCAAATAAATATTACCTAGCAGTGAGTAATCTTCCAAGTGAGTTATTAAGAATTTAAAAAAATTGTTTTTCACAAATTAAAATAATTACACTTCTAAAATGTGAGGATCCTAATTTAATATTCTACTAAGAAATCCCCCTATCAAGCAATGCTTAGCAAGAACTTCTAACACATGCTTAGTTTGTTGGGATTGCCCAAATTTTCAGAGAAGTTTCTCTAACCTTGTTATGATTTATGATTGTTTTAAGCTAGTTATGGTTTTCAGTTGCTCCTATTTTTGCATTATTTAATTTATATATAGAATCATTCCCAGGCTACACTTTTCCTGATGGCTTTGTTCCTGTGTAATTGCTGAAATGCTACTATTCCCATTGTTTGTTTCTCCCCAATTGTTCCCATCACAAAGCTTTTTTCAATGCTAGAATCAGTGAAGTAGGCCATATTTCCTTTTTCTATTTTTTTTTTCAGCTCAGTGAATCCTGGTCAGAGAAAGTTTGAGAAATGCTGCTTTTGAGCAGTGCTTAGAGAGAAGTGAAAATGTCTGTGTGGGAAGCTGTGGGTTGGAGGTCTGTAGGAGAGAAGTTTTGGGAACCTAGATAGAAAGTAGAAGTGGGAAAGACCCTGAATTTCTAAAGTTTAATCTCAGTTGTTCAAAATTTACATTTTATTTTGGAATCAACCAAACTCCTGTTACGTTCCCATTTTTTTTTAAAAGACAGGTTTATTTTCCATTGTGTACCACTGGGTAAAATAGATGGTTTCTAGGGTGGGCCATGTCATCCTGTAGCTTGTGCCCTGAGCTGAGCACTTCCAAGTATTTCTGTTTTCTTCTGCATTGCACACGTATGGAGACGAAAATGTCAGTGGTTAAGAATGTTCATGTGAAAAACTTTATCTAAAGCACACTGTTAACCCTTCTTGATTTTCCAATAAAATGATTGCTTTATTTCAAAAGTTCTGAAGTTTCGAATTTTAAAAATAGAAGACTACTTCTAAGACTCCAATCATAATTTGTCATAGAATTTGCCAGAGAAGTTTCTCTATTCTATCTACTCTATCCTCCTTGCTTCGATGACTTTATTTTGATGAGTCTGAGATATGAATGTAACAATTTCTGATTAGTATGATAACTTCGGTAAGACAGGAAAACCTGAACAAATTCAATTTATGGATAATTGCCAAGTCTTGTTTACCATAATTTCTAACTCTTCTTTGAACAAATATTTTACAAGGCTTTAAGGGCATTTGGCACATTTTACAAGGCTTTAAGGGCATTTGGCAACTGTCACTCATTTATCTCCATTCAATCATTCATTTTTTTCACTCAATTTTTTTGCATACTAATCATATGCAAGACAATGCTGCACATGCTGTGAATAATAAATATATGGATGATAAAATCCCTGTATCTGGTGACTTGTAATACAATATTAATCAATTTAGGTCCTTGTTACATTACTTAATTCTTCCACTTATATTATCCTCTTCCTTCCTATCCTTGTTTGTTTGAAACTTTGAAAAGCAGCTAACTTCTACCAATAAAATTTAGAGAAAGTAGTGTAGTCAGGAATTAGCATTGAGGGTTGCGGGGCAGAAATGACAGTTAACTTCTGTTTTCTTCATGAAACAGGAAGATATATTAAAAATAGAAAATATCATTTGGCTTAATAAACAGAATAGTAATGGCTAACGTTTATAATCATCTTACATATATTAACTTGTTTTCTTCCTAGAAACAATTCATAATAGGCACTGTTGTTGCTAGTAATTTGTAAATGAGGAAACAGCCATGTGTGATTAAAAATTAAAAATAAATGCCATAAACTGAGAAAAAAATGTCAGATTCTCATGATTGTTTTCTTCTTGGCATCACTGTTGAAAACGTCTTGACAGTAGGCCTGCAAGTCCTATTGGGCCTTTGATAACTGCATCGTTTAGAAGAAGTAGAGTATAAGATAATTTGAATTATAGTAAATAATATTTCAGATTACGTGAATTTACTTTAGTGTGAGTCCTAGTAAAGGCAGTTTCTGAAGTCACGTAAATTGAAACGTACTTAGGAGGAAGACATTCAGTCTTAAGGAATGAAGTTTCAATTCCTTAAGTCAACACTAGATAGAGTTCAATGGAAGAATCCTCATGAGACTTGGTTTAACATTTGAAAAAGATAGTCTTAAACCAAGAAGTATTGTGCTAAGCACAAAGAAGGGGCAATGAAACACATAATTTTCATAAAGGAAATTAATTCTAGGATTCTTCCTTTTCATGTATACTAACGAATACTACTATCTCATTAGCTACTGCAGATCTGTTTTTGAGAAAAATAGAAAAGCAAATATATGTCAGTATGACAAGAAGAAAAGGGGAGAGTAACATTTTTAGATTACGGGAAGAAAACTCAATCAGAAAACTGGGGAGAAATTTTGACATTAGCCTGCAGGTATTGTGGCCATACCCATTATTACTATGGCAACAGGTAGCAAAACAGTGACATAGTCTTCTAGTTTGAGTGCCAAGTTTAGAAGACCAGTCACACCCTGCACAGTTCAACAGGCTGTCTCTATATCTCTACTTTTCCTGCTAAGTGGCTGTTGAAAGACCAAAACCACAGAGACACTCATTGGCCTCAGCACTATATTAATTAAATAATTCAAACATTTATTTATACTTTCATTTATTCAGCAAATATTTAGAGTCTAGCTACCTAGAAACCTTTCCCCTTGGGGCAAAACCAGTTCTTAGAGAAAGATTGATATACTACTTGATCTGTTTTTCCCTTAAAGAGGCTGGCTACAAAATAATAATGCTTCTTTTTAAGTTTCTTTTAAAAAAGCTGATGAACTTGTAGGAGCATCAGCAGGTTATTGGGTCAGAACAAACGACTTGCAAACATTTCTTTTTGGCACCCCTGAGACTACTGAAAGTTAGGTTCCTGCAGGAATCTGTTGAAGTCACTAGTAATGACTTTCCAATTCAGGCTTCCTTTAATCTCTCTGAGGATGATTTTTCTTAGCTTGATAAAGGTTGTGGATTTAGTTTTTAATGGTAGTGACAGAAAGAGCTAAAGGTCCCAAAAACAGAAATGACGCAAACAAACAAGTAAGAGAAACAAAAAATGGAGTGGAGAAAAATAAAATGAAAGAACATTTTTGAAAATCAGTTGTGTATCGGGCATGTTATATACATTATTTTATGCAGTTCTTGCAATAAGTGCATTAGATAGGTAGTATATCACCTTCATTTTACAGATGAGACACATGCTTAACAAGCAGCCCAAGGTCATGCCCCTTGTCTTGGGTTAGGCAGACAAGGATTCCAACTAAAGTCCATCTGACTCCCAAACTTAAGTTCTTTTCACCACACATAAATAGAGACCATTGTTTTTACTGAACAATGTTTGTTAACACATCAATTAAGTAGAGTCTTCTGGAATTTTGGTCATTTTGATGTGTATTAAATTTCACTCAAAATAAAGCACACTTAAGATCATCAGAAAATGATTGAGACTCAAATGACATTGGTTAATGGCAGAATGTATGAAGTTCACAATCTATTACTATGATAAGGCAGCTGCCTATTTACTTACTTATACATATGTGTTTTTTTGTTCAGATAATTGCAACTATTATAAGGAAATGATTGTTTAAACAAGTGCACTAAAGTTATCTAGAAGGAAAGTTTTAATGTTATTGATGAATATAAGATATTGGGAAAAAAATGAAGAATTTGTGGCCCAGAAAGGATTATTGGGCTACCCGTTTATTGATTTATTCACTTAAAAATTCAAGAATATTTTTAAATTAGAAATTATGTGTAAGGAATTTTTCTATATGCTGAAGCCTATGCCAGGGGATTCAGCCCTTCCCTTACCTAATATATTCAAAACAGTCTACAAATGCCTTATCTACACCTATAACTGTTTTAGACACTTGGCATGTCTTAATTAATACAACAGACAAAGGTATATGCTCTCATGAAACATACATTGTACTGGGAGAGATAAAATATCAACAAATAAATAGGACATATGATGATGAGAATAATACAGAGACAAAATTAGAGAGTGGGAATTATGGAACTAAAGAGATAGGATTAAAATAGGGTGATCAGATAATTCAATGGGAAAGTTATGTGAGTCAAATTTTGAAGGACATGTGAGTCAAGCAAGTATCTCAGGAACAAATATTTCATGAGATTTCATGAGGCAGGAAGAACAAGCACACAGTATCCAAGGGGGCAGTGATCCAGGGGTGTTTGAGGAAGAGTGATGGGGTCATTGTGACTGTCTGGAGTGAATTGAGCATGGAGGCAGTGGCAGGAGAAGAGGTCCCAGCTTCTACTGGGAGCCAGATTACGTGGGGCTTTGTGGCCAGGTTAAAGATGTTGGTTCTCACTCTCGGGGAAATAGGAAAACATTGCAAAATTATGAGCTGACATATCTCAAATGGGGTTACTCCGGCTTCTGCAATTAAAAAAAATAGCCTATAGGAGGAAAAGAATAGAAAAATGCTTACCGCTTAGGAATATGACTATAATTCAAGTGAAAGATGATGATGTCTTGGGTAAGCGTACGAGTGGTGGGAAGAGGAGATTTTCTGGTGACAGGTCACAGAAAGTTCCAACATGCTTGGCCTGGTAATAGCCAAGCAGCTCACATATACCAAGTTTCAGGTAAATATCAAGTATAAATATAATAAGCAATATTCTGAACATAATGGGAAAGAAACAACAGTAGGCAGACACTCGTGACAGGAGACTGACACTTTAAAGAAGGGAAGGGCACTGAGTGAGTTTCCTGTCTTTGGAAACTTTTAATCTGAGAGCAGATCCTAGTTTGTAGCAAGCAAGGGCCACTAAAACCTAGACAGTAGCTATATAACTCATAGGCTTACTTAACTTCAGGACAGATTTGGGGAGACCTTGGCAGTTGTAAAGTGAGTGAGGGCAATCTCAGAAAGGAGTGAGTCATATAAAGGGAGCTACAAATTCTGTAGAGAAACTCTGCTTGAGCAGATTCCAAGCAGTGCACCTAAATCTAAAATAACTAAATTCGATATTAGAGTTTGGAGCTTGAGTTCAGCCAAGTTAACAATCTGTTAAAACAAAATACTGATATTCTTTAGGAAAATAAAAGAATTCAGAGTCTCTTTAATGTATCATTTGTTAATGTCCAGGATACCATAAAATATTATGGGCTATACAAAGAAACAAGAAAATATGCCTCAGATTTAAGAGCATGGTAGGCATTAGAAACCAATCCTAAGATGACCAGAATGTTAGAATCAGTAGGCAAAAGTTTTAAAGTGGCTATTACAAATATATTTAAAATGTAAAGGAAAAAATATGCTCATGATAAATGAAAATATACGACATCTCAGTAAAGAAATAGAAAGTATTTTAAAAGAATAAATATGAAATTCTGGAACTGAAAAACAGAATATCTAAAATGGAAGAAATCACTAGATGGGCTTATCAATAGATTGGAAATGGCAGAAGAAAGGCTTGGTGAACTTGAAGAAAGATCTATTAGAAATGATCTAATCTGGAGAGAGATCCAAGATGGCCGATTAACAACAGCTCAGGATTGTAGCTCCCAGTGAAAGCGCAGAGAGCGAGTGGACGCCGCACTTTCAGACGAATTTTTGTTGCCCACAGACTAGGAGATTCCCGGCGGAGGAGCCA
>CAUYLG010061642.1:0-26696 GCA_963573385.1 Cacajao melanocephalus | reverse complement strand
AAATTGAAAAAAGGGATCTAAGATTTGTTGGTGCTGATGCAGTTCAGACTACTTGAAATATTAAGACTTTTTTCTTTTGACTAAAATTACATCAATTAAGGATGACAACAATTATTATTTCATCCTCACCATAAATAGCTATGTAACTAGACTTGCATCTACTATTGATTAACAAAAAGATAGACATGTATTATGTGTAACAGTTGACAATAATGACAATTTCATTCTCACAGGAAACCCTAAATACTTAGCTAGGTAATTAGACATGCATCTAGTATTGATTAATAAAAAGGTAGACATGTATTATTAGTAACAGTAAGACTTTCAGCAGTAAATATCCTTAAAAATAGAGCTACCAATATGGATAAGAATACTTTCAAAATTGTAGGTGTTGAAAAAGTTGTCAATTATACATCAAATCCAGTTCCATTTAGATGGGGCAGAGTTGGATATTAGAAATCTGAAACCACTTGCTTGTGAAGTTAGTTAGATTCATCACATGAAATGAATAACTGCTAACACATGAAAATTATTTTTTCTATTAGCACATCATGGGTTTTAATGACTTTTGGAAGGTTTCATCATGTAATTCAGTCCCATTAGAATAGAATATTGGATACAGGTTTAGAAAAGAGAAAAAAATATTTCCTCTCTTTAGAAATTTACACCTCTACATATGCACACAGAAAATATAGATACAAGAGTGAAAACCAAATTAATGTTTCAATTTTACATAACTTAGGAGAAAATATATTTGCATGACACTATGCTAAAGTGAAACAAGAATGAGTAAATACAAAAAGTTGAAATGTCATTTCATTTTCAAACTACAATCTGTACTTATTTCTTTAGGGAATATTTCTCTGTTGAGTCTAAGATTAAGTTGAAAATGATTATCAGAACAAAGTCTCTGAATCACCATTAAGCACAAATATATGGAAAGAGAACTGCAAGGCCATTTAATATTTAGTGTTATCTTTTTAAAAGATCACATTAACTGTTATTTATAGAAGAAACTTTTTTTAAAAAATAAAATTAAAAGTTGTGTTACTGGCATGATATTTTAAAGAGTACCTTTGCTGGCTGGAGGATATTTTAATATTTCTCTTGAATAAGCCTAGTTTTTATTTTATTTTATTTATTTTTAGCATCTTTCAACCAAAACATCAGATTAGAGTTTTTAAAGGCTTTTATTTAGAAGTCATTCTTTGTGATTCAGATTCTCAGGTTAACACCGAACTCCCCATGTCAGTGGTGGAAGTGGTAATGGAAGACAAGTGCTGGGAAGGGAAGAGCTGGTCCGTTTAAATGATATGGAAGTGGGGAAGCAAAGTGCTGGGTAGAGGAAGGCGTGGTCCCTGCATTTTTGTTGCATTTCCCAAGAGCACCCTGGCCTGCCACACCCCCATCATGTGCCTATAACCCACGCCCCTCCGTGCCCGCCCCCACCCTAGCAGGCAGAAACACAAGCTGGGGGACGTGGAGAGGAGCAGACAGGCAGAGGAGCATGAGGGCGGCTGGACCTCGAGAGGAGCACAGCGACACAGCGACAGCTACCGGGAAGGAACACAGCGACAGGTGCCGGCACAAGGGCAGGCCACCGACTGGCAGCAGCGGAACCACGTGGAATTTGCTTGGGGCAGTCAGAGGAGAGGCTGGGCTCCTAAGCGGCCGACTCCAGGGGAAACCCTTCCCACTCCATTCGGTTCTGGCTTCTGCCATCGGCTACCTCTACTCAATAAAACCTTGCACTCATTCTCCAAGCCCACGTACAATAAGGCGTGGACACAAGGAGGGGAGCATCACACACTGGGGTCTGTGGGGAGGGACGCGGAGGGCTGGGAGTTGGGGAGGGATAACAGGGGGAGAAATGCCAGATATAGGTGATGGGGATGGAGGCAGCAAACTACACTGCCATGTGTGTACCTATGCAACAATCTTGCATGTTCTTCACATGTATCCCAAAACCTAAAATACAATTAAAAAATATATATATATATATAAAAGAAAGAAAGAAAGAAGGGAAGGAGGAAGGGAGAAAGGAAGGAAGAAAGAAAAAGAAATGAAGGAAGGAAGAAAGAAGAAAGAAAGAAAGAAAGAAAGAAAGAAAGAAAGAAAGAAAGGCATTTTGAAATCAAATAAATATCTGCTTCCCCCCCCCGAAAACAAACAAACAAACAAAAAAAAAGGCAAGAACTTCGGGATACAGAAAACTCTGTCCTTGTGATAAGGCAGGGGTGCAATTGAGCTGACAAACATAAGCCGCCTATAGATGGCAAAACTAACAGCACACTGCAACACCTGCCCAGTGGGGCTTCAGCTGTAAACATTCACCCGTAGACACTGTCTTAGGGTCGGAGCCCCACAGCCTGCCCTTCTGTATGCTCCCCTAAAGATTTGAGCAGCGGGTGCTGAAGAAGTGGGCCACACTGCCATCGCACGCCCTGCGAGGGGGACAAGGGAACTTTTCTTATTTCAGAAGCAGTAATAGAATTTAATGAAATCTACAGACAGGTCCTAAATTTTATTTTAGCCCTAACTGCAGCATTCTACTACACCCAAGTCTTTTTACTAGAAATGCTAACCACTGGTAAAAAAAGGAACAAGCGAATTGAATCTTTTTTGTAATTCTCCTCAAACCTGGTTAAGCTTGATAAGCAGTGGGAATAGTTTACATTTGTGTAAAGATAACGTGGGACTTTACTAGTACATACAATAGGTAATGCTCTGACAGGGCTGGATTCAATAGATGGGGACTAGCAGAAAATGATAAATAGGTCTGAAGAGTGATAGGTTGTTGATAAATATGAAGATGGACTGATTAGTAAACAAATAAGATCACTAGTTGGACTGTTTATAAAATGGAGCCTTCTGTTAATAGAAATGAGATCATAAATGAATATGAAAGTATTTTTTACTTTGTTTAATTTTGCTTTCATGAAAAATTTCCTGATACATTAACAGTTCATATTTATCTTATAGTTCTATCACGTTTAGCAACTAATCTTCTAATTTGTTTGGCCTTTAATGATGCAGCAGCACCAAAGGTTTGGAATTTCGGTGGTCAATATACAGGGCTAAGGTTGTAAAAAGTATAGGGCAATAGATAGCAATGACAAAACTGAATGGATGCTACTAATGAATGAGTTTCAATGAGAAAACAACCGATATCCTCAACTTTACTATGGTTCTACTTAAGATTTTTCTGCTTACAATGGGTTTGTCAGGGATGTAACTCCATGTAAACTGGTGAGCATCTTAACACGCCATGGGTGGGAGGCATTGCCAGGGCTGGTTGATAAAGGAAGGAATGAAGTTGAGGCTGAGTTGATCTGATAAATGAGCAGTGTATTAGGTCATTCTTGCGTAGCTGTAAAGAAACACCTGAAACGGGATGATTTATAATGAAAAGAGGTTTAATTGGCTCCTGGCTCTTCAGGTTGTACAGGAACATGGCACTAGCATCTGCTTGACTTCTGACAAGGCCTCAGGGAGCTTTTACTCCTGGCAGAAGGTGAAGCAGGAGCAGGCATGTCACATGACAGAGGCAGGAGCAAGAACCAGTGGGGGAGGTGCCACATACTTAAACAACCATATCTGCTGAGAAGTCTCTCACTATCACAAGGACAGCACCAATCTTCCCGCTGACCCAAACACCTCCCACCAGGCCCCACCCCCAACATTGGGAATTACTTTTCGACATGAGATTTGGGTGGGGACAGATATTCAAACTATATCAAGCAGCTTGAATGGATTGAAACGACTCTTAAATTCGTTTTCTGTTTCCAAGAGCAGACTGCTAACCTCATTCTGTAAAAATTCCTACCACAGTAATGAAAAAAATGATAGCTATTCAATATTACCATGTGTTGGTCACTATTCTAAACTTGTTAGGTTCATTTCAGCATTTCAGCATCACAATAACTCTGATTGATTCTATTATTACTAGCATGTTGCCAAGAAGAAAAGGAGGAATGGAGAGATTATGTGATTTATGTTACAGCCCTGGGATGTGGTTCAAACTCAGGAGCCCCGTTTAGGAATCTGGATTCAACAAGTGCAGTCTATTAGTAAAGAATTTCATTTTCTAGTGTATAAAAATATGTACTCTTTTTTTAAAGTTTGATTTTGCTTTTAGTTTATGTATAATATACATATTTATGGAATACAGTGTGATGTTTCAATACATGTATGCATTGTGTAGTAATCTAATAAGAGTCATTAGCATGACCTTAAATGTATCATTTCTTTGTGGTGACAGCATTCAATATCTTCTCTCCCAGATATTTTGAAATATACAAAACTGTATTGTCCACTATGGTAATCTTACTGTGCAATAGAACACCAGAACTTATTCTTCTTTTCTAGTTTAGCTTTGTACTTATTGACCAACTTCTCCCCATCCTCCACCCACCCTGCCCTCCCAATCTCTGGTAACTAGCTCTATTCTACTTCTATAAGATCAACTTTTTTAGATTTCACATATGAGAGAAAGCATGAAGTTATCTGTCTTTTTGTGTCTGATATCTCATATTAATAATGGCCTCCAGGGTCATTCATGTTGTTGCAAATGATAGGATTTCATTCTGTTTTATGGATGAATAGCATTCCGTTGTGTGTAGATAGCACATTTAAAAAAATATATTCATGGCCGGACGCGGTGGCTCATGCCTGTAATCCCAGCACTTTGGGAGGCCGAGGTGGGTGGATCATGAGGTCAAGAGATGGAGACCATCCTGGCCAACACGGTGAAACTCCGTCTCTACTAAAAATACAAAAATTAGCTGGGCATGGTGGCCCACGCCTGTAGTCCCAGCTACTCGGGAGGCTGAGGCAGGAGAATTGCTTGAACCTGGGAGGCAGAGGTTGCAGTGAGCTGAGATCATGCCCCTACACTCCAGCCTGGTGACAGAGCGAGACTCTGTCTCAAAAAAGAAATCTATTCATTCCTTGATGGACACTTACGTTGATTCTATTTCTTGGCTATTCTGAATAGTGCTTCAATAAACATGGGAGTGAAGATATCTCTTCAATGTACTGATTCCATTTCCTTTGGATATATACCCAGTAGTTGCACTAGATTATATGGTAGTTCTATTTTGATTTTTGTAAACTCCCATGCCAAAATGATGTCTACTTAACAGTTTGAAGCAAATTTGAAACACACACAAACATACACACACACACACCCACACACGGACATACCACACATCACACATATTTATTACCAATACCACATTTATGATTCTCTTTTCTTGTACTCTCTTTACCTGATTTTGGAATAAAGAGTTAGGCAGCTTTTCTTCTTTTCCTACTTTCTGGAAAAATTTCTTTTATTGATGCATAATAATTAAAAATATCTGTGAGGTATGTGATATTTTGCTACATGCCCAGGATTTGTAATGATCAAGTCAGGGTATTTAGGATATTTGTTACCTCAAACATTTATCAATTATTTGTCTGGGGAACGTTTTAATTCTTCTTTTCTGCTATTTTGAAATAGACAATAAATTATCGTGAACTACCGTGATCTTACTGTGCTGTCAAACGGTAGAATTTATTCCAATTGCATGTTTGTACCCATTAACCAATCTCTACTCATTCCTTCCAGTCCCACACTTGCCAGCCACTGATGATTATCATTCTACTCTGTACCTCCATGAGATCAAGATTTTTAGCTCCCTCAAGAGTGCCTTACTTTACTTAACGTAATAATCTCTAGTTCCATCCATGTTGGTGCGAATGATAGAATTTCATTTTTTATGGCTGCGTGGTATTCCATTGTGCATATATGCCACATTTTCTTTGTCCACTCATCCACTAATGAACACTTAGGTTGAGTCCATATCTTGGTTATTGTAACTAATGCTACAATAAACATGGAGGTGCAGGTATCCCTTTGATATATTGATTTCTTTTCTTTTGGACAAATACACAAGATTGCACTAATTTACATTCTCACTCACAGTGCATAAGAGTTTTCTTTTATCCACATCCTCAGTGGAATTTGTTATCTTCTGTCTTTTTGATAACAGGCATCCTAACTGGATGAGATGATATCTCATTGTGGTTTTGATTTTTATTTCCGTGATGATTAGTGATGTTGAGAATTTTTCATACACCTATTAGAATGTTTTATTTTAACAAATATCGATTCAGATCCTTTGCTTACTTCTTAATGGTATTCTTTTTCTTTTTTTTTTGCTGTTGAGTTGAGTTCCCTGTGTGTTCTGGATAGTAGTCTTTTTCAGATGCATGGTTTTCAAGTATTTTCTCTGATTCTGTAGGTTGCATCTTCACTCAGTTTATTGTTTTCCTTTGCTGTGCGGAAGCTTTTTAGTTTAATGTAGTCTCATTTGTCTATCATTTTGTTGCATGGGCTTTTGAAGTCTTGAACATAAAATCTTTGTCTAGACGAATGTCCTGAAACATTTGCCAATTTTTTTTCTTCTAGTAGTAGTTTAGTTTGGGGCCTTACGCTTAAGTCTTTAATTCATTTTGAGTTTATTTCTTATGCTGAGAGATAGGGGTCCAGTTTTATTTTTCTGCATATGGTTATCCAGTTTTCCTAGCATCATTTATTGAAGACGGTGTCCTTTCTCCATTGCACATTCTTTGCACCTTTGTCAAAAACCAGTTGGCTGTTAATATGTGAATTTATTTCTGGGTTCTCTATTCTGTTTCATTAGTCTCTTCCAATATCATGCTGTTTTTGTTATTATAATTTTGTAGTATATTTTGAAGTCAAGTAGTGTCATGTCTCCAGCTTTTTAATTTTTTCAGTCATGATTGCTTTGGTTAGTCAAGGTCATTTGTGGTTCCATATGAATTTTGGAATTTTTTTTTTCTATTTTTGTAAAGAACATAATTGGTATTATGAAATGGATTGCTTTGAATCTGTAGATCACTTTGAGTAGTATGATCATTTTAACAATAAATTAATTCTTCCAACCTATGAGCATGGGACATCTTTCCATTTGTTTGTGTTTTCCTAAATTTCTTTAATCAGTGTTTCGTAGTTTTTGTTATAAAGGTCTTTCACTTTCTTGATTCCCAGCTTTATAATGACATATAATGGAAATTATTCTTAGTGCAATTGTCCCCCTCCTTTTTCTTCTCTTTCTCCTCTTTCTTGAAAAAAAAAAAAAGTCAATGACTCTTTTTGGCCATCTATTCTGGTTTACCTAAGTGATATAATTTGACTTTGAGTTAGATTATTTTGATAGTGGGGTCATCATTTAAATTTAAAAGATCAAAACTGCCAAATATTTATCCTTCAATTATTATTTCAGAGCCAAGCACAAAATAATATTTACTGAGCATTTGCTATGTTCTTAAAGTTATTCAAGAAGTAAACGGTATATAAATTAGAATATATTCTGTCAAATACTGTCTAATTTGGCTGAAGGAGCAAAACTGGACCATAATAGAAAGTCTAAATAGTACATAGTATAAAAATTGAAACACATTTGAAAAATACTTGCGATTGGCAGATAGGCAATATCTAATCTCAATCTCACTACAACCTGCTAAGGATGGTATTCCATTATATTGATACACAGATTTTCTACGATGAAGTGATTTACAGGAGGTCATCTGGTTAGAAGTGCTAAGCTTGAAACCTATGGCTTCTAAATCTAAATCCATACAATTTTTCATTTTATCATGGTACCCTTTAAATGATTTGAAAATCTATAGTTTCCCTTTACATAATCTGAAAGTCCAGTAGTGGGATTTTGTAGAAAATCATGAATACATTAATGGGGTTAGAAAATGAAAAGTATATTAATTTAGACTCATTTATTAAAAGTGACAGAAAATAAATAATAATAATAAGTTAGGCACTAAAAAAGAGACTATTTTGAAGAATAGTCTGTTTTTGAACACATTTATCTCTGCATTCTGTTTCCAGCATGGTAGGTTCCTACAACATATTGGTCAGAAATATGAAGGGGACCATTTTTTTGTGAAGTGTATGTGGGTTTCTTAGAAATCAGGCCAGATGGGAGAAGTTGAGGCCAGTAGGATGGCCAGGATAAGGTCAGTCATGTTCAGGAACCAGCTTAATATTTCAAATAAGGTATTGATCTGAGAGGCACAAGATTCACAATGTAAAAAGCATAGGAATTTAGAAACCTGGAGGAAGATCAGGGATCTGGAAAATTGTGAAAATAAGGTTAGGAGTATCAAGGAGAAAGAGTCTGGTCATACTGTAGCTGAGAGCCATCTTGCCCTATCCATGAGAAATTGTATTCAAGCAGGAATGAGTAAACAAACTGGGTCAGCCTAAGGGCTTGACTGGAGGTGACAGGAAGAGAGGTATGGTGGTCTCTGTACCTAATAGTGCATTTTTGTTATAATTATCCTTATAAGTGAACATATCTTTTTGGAAAAAAGCACAACACTTTATGTGTTTGATATGCTTACCTATTTCCCTTTTAGCCATAAACATAGCCATGTAATCTTAGTTTGTTTTATCAAAGTTCTCTATCACTCTGGCCTCAGTGACTGGTTTAAACATGACCCAACTGGACTGAAGAAAAAAAACCTTCCTAAAGCTTTTGCTAAAATTTCCTAGAAAAAGATAACTTCTTCTCTCTAGATTTGTTAGCTTAAGGGATATTGTAATCCTAGAAGTGCCAACAGGCAACTTTGCTCCCTGCATTACTTGAGAAGTGTTATTGAAATGAAGGAGAAACCCCACCTAAAAATGAAGCCAAAATATCTGGAAGCAGAGTCCAAAGATGGAGAAGAGAAAGATTCCTGAGGAAATCACTTGCGTTTCTGAATCCCACCATGACCAAGGCAATTTGCTCCCTTCTTAGTTAAGAAAGCCAATATATTCTTTACTTAGTGGAAGCTAATTTGAGTTGAATTTCTGTCACTTGTAACTTTAGTGTCTCTTAATACAGTTAGTAAATGCAGGCAGCTGCAGTAACGAGGTAGAATTCCAGGTAGAGTTTAGATTCTATATGCTAGGTCATCGTAAGCCACTGAAATTTTGTCAAAGGTGAATTACACTAGAATTAGAAACTAGAATTCAGTAAACTAGGTTTTATGGAGATTAGGATGTAACCTTTTTTCTTTTTAATTTTTTCCTTTTAGTTATGCATACATATTGGTTGTACATATGTATGGGGTACATGTGTTGTTTTATTACAAGCACACAATGTGTAATGATTACATCAGGATAATTGGGGCACCTATCACCTGAAACATTTATCATTTCTTTGTTAGAAAAATTTCAATCACACTCTTTTAGTTATTTTGAAATATACAATAGATTATTGTTAACTATATAGTTGCCCTCTTGTACTAATACACACCATATCTTATTCCTTCTTACTGTATTTTTGTGCCCATTAACCAATTCCTTTCTATCTCCATTTTTTCTGACCCTTCCCAGACTCTGGTATCCATCATTCTACTTTCTATCTTCATGAGTTCAAGTTTTTTTAAAATAATATTTTATGTGAAATTAATGAAGAATGGAAAAATAAATCGAAAGCTTAGATAGGAAATAAAATTCTTAAAGAAATGTCTTATTATTTCCATCTTATGGTTACTTGGTTGTTATAGTTATTTAATAATGTTTTCCTATTTTCTACAATATGGAAATCTGTTGATTTGAAATAAATTGGATTGAATCTATGTAGCTGTTAACACAAAAAAGAAAATGGCATTTATGATCACTTACTGGTGACAGTGTAAAACTGTTTTCCAACTTTGCGTCATAATTTTTGCCACGATCCAATGGGAAAGGCATTTTCATCTTCATTTTGCAGGTAAGGAAATTAAAGATGAGGTAGGGGAAGTGATTACAGACGTCATACAGAGCTGGGATCTGAATCCAGTTCGTTTGCTCTTTCTGTCCTGGTGCCTGTGTGTGTTCCTACCACCTTCCTATGTATGGATTCCAAAAAGAAATACCTCCACATAGGGTATAATCCCTCTTGCCTCAGTGTTAATTCTAAATTATGAGAATTTATCTTTGATGAATTAACCTTATTGGTGGTCCTTGTTAAGAAGTAAAACATACTACGGCGCAATGGCGGGTATTTAACCTCTCCTTTCTGCCTGGGAAACCCTGGTAGTGTGTGGCTCCTGTCTCTTCCTGTAGACTGTGGTATCACAGCCCAAGACATGCACAGAGTCAAGTTTTCCAGGTATGTGTTACTTTATAACCACTTCAAATAAGAAGGCCATTCCAGCTGACAGCAGCTTAAAAAAATGTGTTTCTGGTAAATTAAAAGAGGGCCACTGATCAGTGAAGGTAAACAGGTGATGAAATTCTTCATTAGTACCTCATTTATAATTCTCTTCTCCTGAAGTAGCTGACAGAGTGAGTCCTGGAGTTGCGGCTGCTCAGAAGTATGGGCTGGGGGGTCACAGGGGCAGCTTCATCCTGGCCAGGGAGAGCGCAGCCTGCCTCTGTGTCAGCCACTGCACCGATAGCAGGGTCTGCTCTTCCTCAAGATGCAGCCACACTTTTTTTTTCTTTTAGACAGAGTTTTGCTCTTGGCGGGTTCAAGCAATTTTCCTGCCTCAGCCTCCTGAGTAGCTAGGATTACAGGCGCCTGCCACCACACCAGGCTCATTTTTCTATTTTTAGTAGAGACGGGGTTTCACCATGTTGGCCAGGCTGGTCTTGAACTCCTGACCTCAGGTGATCCGCCCGCCTTGGACTCCCAAAGTGCTGGCATCACAGGCGTGAGTCACTATGTCTGGCCGCAGCCACACATTTTAAAGTCATTGGGAGGTGAGCAGGACCTCCTAGCCTTAGGGGTGCAGTCATTCCCTACATTGCCCAGCCGGGGAGGGCTTCAAGCTGTGCACCCAGGGGCTGAAGGAAGAGGGTGCAGGACCCATACAATTGGACCGACACCTGGACGCCTGGCCTCCCTCCACGGGGAAGTAAACTGTGATTTGCCCAAGGAGCCACTCGGGACAGGTCCACCGAAGGGGCTGTGGAGGCGCGGAGCCCAGTCATTGCTCCACTGCAGAATGCTTGGGGGAGTCACCAGCTAGTG
The DNA here is from genome assembly GCA_963573385.1 of Cacajao melanocephalus. Taxonomy (NCBI): domain Eukaryota; kingdom Metazoa; phylum Chordata; class Mammalia; order Primates; family Pitheciidae; genus Cacajao; species Cacajao melanocephalus. Next base: position 15,666 of record CAUYLG010061642.1, on the reverse strand, counting down.
GGATATAACCTCCCCTGAGACGGTTCATTGAAACTGTTTCCACTGGAGGCTTCCTCTACCAGGGCCTGGCAAGGCTCTGCTTCTTTTCCACATTCTTGCAAAACCACACGTGGCTTTCCAATAGCTCCTTAACATTTTGGTCTTTGCAAGAGGTTCTTATGTCACAAACTGGCGTGGATTTGACCCACAGAACCCTCATCTAAAGGAGGCATCAGCTCTTCAGAAATAGACCCTGTTCTGGTTTAGACAAGTATAAATGCTGCAAATAGATGTGGGGATGTCACAATTCCTTGTAACTATGGCAAAATGAAGAAAAATCATTTAAAATATTTTATTAAAAATGGGGGAGGAAAAAGGGCACTCCCTCCTGAGAGGGCTTCATGATCCTGTTTGCACTGCGTTTCAGGGGTTTTGAAGCCCGGCACCCTGGACCCACACCCCACTGCGGGAGCCCTGCTGTGCAGCGCACATGCCTTCTCTGTTCAGAACACCGCTTTACATCAGTGACAGCAGCGCCCATATGCAACAGGTCCAGAATAGTTTGTCCCTCTTGCCATCTGTACATAGGCCTCTGCTGGGAGTATCTCTCCTTTAGGTGCTCCCCTCGCCCCAATGTGCTGACCAGTCTGTGCTCTGGGAATCATAATATGTGTTGAAATCTGTCTCAGGATTTTCTCTATTCGCAAACAGGCAGTCAAGCGGAGGTGGCACTGTGAATCTCGCATTCATCCCGCTGGATTTTTAAAAGTAACCCTTTCCCCAGACCCAGCCTGTTTGTGATAAATCTTTTCAAGGAGCCAGCCGCATGACAGAGAATGCCAACATAAACCTACTGTTATCTCAGATTTATCACGAAGGAAAAAGATCCATTTCAGGATTAATAATAGGTGCTAATGCATTGAATTAAGGACAGATTTTGCTTTCTTAAGGATTCTTCAAAGCTACTTCTCACAAATCTAAGCACAAGGAAGATTTAACACATTTCTACTCCCTCCTGCAAGGTAGAATAAATCCAAACAATCCATACATGATAAACGACTCTGTGGGATAAGGGCATGAGCACCACTGTTTCTGATTTATTCTTCTGCTTGGTAGCTTTCTCAACAGATCTGATGAGCCTCTGTTCCTTGTGGCCTGTGTTTATGCACACACAATTCCATTTGGTGATATAGAAACCATATTTCTTGAAATAAAGGAAACTTGCAAACTTCTAACTTCTTTGAATTTTATGATGGTAAAATATTAACAATTCGTATCATGAATTCCATTTTCTTCTTCATCATCCACAGCTCTGGTAGATATTTATTAATACATGAGAGAAAGATTTTGGAAATGAATCATTTTCCAAATGCATCATAGATAGAAGGCTCAGAACTGTTCTTGTCATTTCTGATTCCCGTAATTATTCAGTTAGCAGGACATTGCGTCCTAAAAAGCAGTCCCTGCCCCATTGCTGACCTTGTGAAGCTATGGAATTCCCTTTTACCTGTAATGTGGTGATTTCCCTCCATTGCCAACTATTGGATACAATGGAGTAATCTCCAAAATGAGCTATTTTCACAGTACAGAGTTCCCTGGAAGAGACTATTTTGTGTAATTCCTAAATTTGGTCATCAACTACTTTATATTAGCAGCTCATAATGTTTTAAAACTTTAGTAAATTTTGTCAACTCGTTTTTACCTTGATGCTTTATTGTCACATGAAAATATGCTTAGGAAAATACATAATTTTACAGAATTAAAAGTAGGACATATTTTGTCAGAGTTTCAGCTCTATCTCTTATTTGATGAGATTGCATGGAAATCTTTATATTAATTCTAACATAGTGAAAATATTTCTGAGTAAAGATTATTCAATTAGCAAGAGAAATCATTTTTAATCCAGTTCTTATTTTAGGATAGATTTATATATACAGGAAAGTTATGAAGGTGGTGCAGAGAGTTCCCATATACCTCACACTCAGTTGCCCCGAGTATTATTTTTATTGACATAGTGTGATTATGGCTACTTATGGGGTACAAGTTGATGTTTTGATACACATATATGTTGTATAATGATTAAATCAGGGTATTTAATGTGATCATAACCACATGCACTTATCTATCATTTCTTTGTTGTAAGAACATTCGAAAGCTTTTCTTCTAGCTATTCTGTAATATAGAGTACCTTATGGTTAACCACAGTCACCCTAACTCTCTACATCCTCTCCTTTCTGCTCCCCTCCCATTTCTGGAGTTTCTGGTAACCACGGTTCTACTCTCTGCTTCTCTGAGATCAACTCCTTGATTTATTTATTATTATTTTTTGAGACAGAGTCTCACTCTGTAACCCAGGCTGGAGTGCAGTGGCTCAGTCTTGGTTCACTGCAGCCTCTGCCTCCCAGGCTCAAGCCATTCTCCTGCCTCAGCCTCCCAAGTAGCTGGGATTACAGATGTGTGCCTGGCTAATTTTTGTATTTTTAGTAGAGATGGGTTTCACCAAGTTGGCCAGATTGGTCTTGAACTCCTGACCTCAAATGATCCACCCCCCTTAGCCTCCTAAAATGTTGGGATTGCAGGTGTCAGCCACTGTGCCCGGCCCAACTCCTTTTATTAGATTCTACGTAAGTATGAGAGCATGTGGATTAGGTGATATTTGTCTTTCTGTGTCTGGCTTATTTCACTTAACATGATGTTCTCCTGTTCCATCCCCCAAAAGATAGGATTTTATTCTCTTTTATGGCTAAATAGTATTCCATTGTGTATATAGGTCACTTTTTCTTTATTCAGCCATCAGTTTTCCCTATTATTTACATTTTATAGTACTATGGTTCATTTGTCATAGTTAATTAACCAATATAGATGCGTTATTATTAACTGGAGTCCATAGTTTATTCAGGTTTCCTTTGTTTTTAGCACATATTCTTTTTTGTGTTCCAGGATCCCATATTATATTTAGTCATCATGTCTCTTTAGGCTACTGCATAATGTGACAGTTTCTGGGAATTAAGAACACATTCTTAAGTGTTTAGTCTTAGCTTGTCCTTTTGGATTTTGTTAGCTAGCATACATTTAGGTAGTTTTGCTTGTAGCAATAGAGTTGTTTGGGACAGAGATCAGGTAATTAATTCAGTTTCACTGTGAAATTAGCCAGATGGATTAGCTAAATACCTTTGGGAAAAACTTTAAAAAAATCTCTATCAGGAAACAATTAGAAATTTAAGCGTACACTTGATGAAAAATTTCCATGTCAGAGAGAATATCACCTTGCACCTCACTACCAATTCGACTCTCCATTATGGCGATGCAGATAAGAATGTTTATTCACTGATGCATTGACATATTTTCAAGGCAGTGTCTTACATGTCATTTTTCTGCCTTAAAAGATAAAAAGAAACACTTTGTGACCATTTTCTATTTAAACAGAGTAGTCTTAGATATAAGATAAACAAATATACCAAGGCACTGAATACCACACCCCACAAATGCATTTATCTAAGTGTTCAAGGCCATTCTGAGTCATCTAAATTAATATCGTTCCTTTTATTTCTCAAGTAGGAGCTGCTAGAGAAATGGGACTAAAGAGGCTTGTTTTATTTTGTCTTTATAATCTTATTTTGCAGTTAAGGAAAAGTACTGGCATGTAAGATATTCAGGACATTTAATTTTCTAATGAGCACTACAATTGAGCACCAAAGATTAAATAAGTCTCACTTTAATGTATAATTTTGCTTTTAATCTTAAGATAGTGCTAAGTAAACTTGGCTATTTGCTAAGTTTCATTCTGTTTCTGTAGATAGTTCAGATTTATAAGCAATATTCCCAAATCAAGTATAATAATATAAAAAATTTGGACAGTCCCTTAATTTTACTGTGGTGAAATTTATTTTCAACGTTACCTTGTCCCATAAAATCATGGCTTTAAGGATTTGCTATTCCTGAACTGAGAAGACTCATCCAGGCTATCATGGAAGTTGTATGATAAGTGAATACATCAACTGGGGAAGTGGGTGCAGGTCATTCTTGTGTATCCATTCATTCATTCAGCGAGTCACTGACTATTTAACAAGTACTAACTACGTGCAGGATTCTGCACTTGGTGCTGGGAAAATAGTGATAAAATACATAATTTGTGTCTTGTGGTGACACATTCTAGCAGCGGGAGGTGGGGAGCCATGTATGTGCGGATAAATAGAAGGGAAATGTTAAGACATTAAAATCACGATAGTGCAGACAAGGGAACACATACGGAGTAGCCATTGTGTTCTCAGTGCGTACTTTCAACATCGGCTTATTCGGAAACTGCAACAGAAACTCCCATCAGAATTCAGGAAACAGGTCAGTCTGTGCACCAACACCAGGCCAGTAAATGGCTAAGATTCTTCCCTGGAAAGAAAGTTACATCAATATCCTTTGGAGGCAAGTTTACACACATGCTCTAGGTTTACATATTACAATAGAAGATAAAACCGAAGGGTGTGGGAATATGTTTGAATTAGTCAAAGAAGAAACCCAAGGAATCATGTTGATGATATTTTTCTCAGGCTTTTTACCTCATATTATCTGAACGAATCTAGCTTATAGAAAAACCAATTCAGGATAAACATTTTTTTTTAAAGCAAATCCATATTTTTTCATTCTAATGAAATCAGCATTTCAAAGAGAATAATTCAAGGAGACTGTTCAATATGATAATGGTTTAATTTTTTTTTTTTTTTGAGACGGAGTCTCACTCTCCCAGGCTGGTGTAGAATGGTGCAGTCTCGGCCACCTCTGCCTCCCAGGTTCAAGTCATTCTCTTGCTTCAGTCCCGTAAGTAGCTGGGATTACAAGCACCTGCCACTGTGCCTGCCACCATGCCCAGCTAATTTTGTTGTATTTTCAGTATAGACGGAGTTTCACCATGTTGTCCAGGCTTGAACTTCTGACTTCAAGTGATCTGCCTGCCTTGGCCTCCCAAAGCACTGGTATTATAGCCATGAGCCACTGTGCTCACCTAGTTTAATTATTTTTGATTTTTCTAGAAGTTCGAATATTATATGTATACATTTATATATATGTTTTAAAGATATTTTAAATTTGATGATAGTTTCTTTAAATATACTTCTATTAGAGATTAAAATCCGTATCATAGCCATAACCCTAGATTAGTTGATTGTTTTACTCAGATTCCTGATGATAAATACAGTTCATAAATGATGGACACCTAATTCCTGATGCAAACCAATATTTATAATGATCAAATTCTGAAAAATTCACTTGTTGGATACAAAATTCACTAGCTTGTAATGTCTAGATGAAGGCCTAGAATTTCCTACATGATTCAGCTCCAAGGTAGTTGTAATGTCACCAGCAGAGTTGGTCTTAGGATCTTTAGGGTTCAACAGTTGGATCTAACTTGAGGAAAATACTTCAGCAGGTACTAGAATAACTCAATGAAGGTGACTCACTTTAGGAAGCGGTGTGGATGCAGAAAGAGCCACTCATGTACACATGCTGACCAGTGGTCTGAGAGACTGAACTTAGCAGCAACGGCTGGATTGTAAAGACAGGCATGCTAAGACCCCAGACTGACGAAACTAGGAAATGGGCAATACTTACTGTTGGTGAGATTCTGCCTTTCTTGTGAATCTCTTTTCCTCTTTCAGTGACGTTTTCTAATGATCTGACATGCTTTCTTGCTAATCTTCTTTTCTGTACATCCCATTCCGATTAATCCTTTTAAAAGTATTAACTAAATCTAAAATATCAGATCATAATTTCTGTTACAACTTCTTAGGGAATAGTAGATCATCTGTCTTAACCTAACGTCCCAGGAAAAAGGCACGATTTTTCATATGTATTTCCTCTTACAGTCTAAAACATATTTTTTACAGTTATCCTTTTTCTATGAAAAACTTCTTGATGATATGGCTATGTTCCGATGGCGTTGTGATGTTCTGGCAGTGTGGAAATGCTGTCATGCTTGGTAACGCTGTGATGCTGTGGATGGTGTGATGACGTATTGTGACTGGTGGTGCAGTGATGGCTGGGGTTGCAGTGATGGTTGGTGATGGTGGTGTGAAAATACATTCATTGCTGACATAGTCATTCAGTGCTTTGAATGACTATAAATGGCTGGGTACCAGTCCTGTCTGTAACATTCAGAGTTGTGAGGATAATAATAAATGGGTTAAAGTAACTTTATTTTAAAATTATCTAATCAATGTCACAGATATTTGGCATCAAGAGGAAGATTTTGCACATGCACACAAATATAAATTAGGAAGAGAAAAGCATAGCAACAGGAAGCTGATAGCACAGAGGAGTCTCTTCTAAAGAGTTCTTTAATTGACTTGCTTTGGTTTCTGAAGATTCCAATCCTGATGTCTGAATTTACCATAGTCCACCCATATATCAAAATATTCACTGCTAACAAACAAACACCCATTTAAAAATTATTATATTTTTATAAATATATTTACTGAAATGAGTGTCCAATGCAACTACTGATTCCACTGAAATAATTGGCAATTACAATCAATTAAAATATATTGGTTGTGTATAGTCTGATGCATTGTGCTAATTTCTCCTATTAGATAAACCCAGGTGTTTTCGAATTAATGAAAATGACATCTACACAATAAACACACATGGACCTTTGATATATTTATATGGAATTAAAGGTTTTCTAACAGTTCAACTTTAAAAATGGATTATTTCTTGTGGATTTTAAGTTACATTTTTGTACCATACCTTACTGGGTAATTTTGTTTTAATTTTGTTTAATTTTTATTTCCACAGGTTTTTGGGGAACAAGTGGTATTTGGTTGCATAAGTAAGTTCTTTAGGGGTGATTTGTGAGATTTTGGTGCACCCATCACCTAAGCAGTATACACTGAACCCAATTTGTAGTCTTTTATCCCTCACCTCTCTTCCACCCTTTCCGCTGAGTCTCTAAGGACCATTGTATCATTCTTATGTCTTTGCATCCTCATAGCTCAGCTCCCATTTATGAATGAGAACATGCAATGTTTGGTTTTCTACTCCTGAGTTACTTCACTTAGAATAATAGTCTCTGGTTCCATCCAGGTTGCTGTGAAAGACATTAATTCATTCCTTTTGGTGGCTGAGTAGTTTTCCACTATAAATATATTTACCACAATTTCTTTATCCACTTGTTGATTGATGGACATTTGGACTGGTTCCATATTTTCACAATTGTAAATTGTGTGGCTATAAACATGCATGTACAAGTATCTTTTTCGTATAATGACTTATTTTCCTCTGGGTAGATACCCACTAGTGGGCTTGCTGAATCAAATGGTAGTTCTACTTTTAGTTCTTTAAGGAATCTCCACACTGTTTTCCATAGCAACTGTACTAGTTTACATTCCCACCTGCAGTGTAAAGGTGTTCCCTGATCACCGCATCCACGCCAACATCAATTTTATTTTTTAAATTATGGCCATTCTTGCAGGAGTAAGGTGGTACCACCTTATGGTTCTGATTCGCATTTTTAAAAATTTTATAAACTTTGAGGCTTGATATATTCCAACTCCAGAAATGTTTTAAATTCAGAAAATATATGGCTTTAAAAACTCTCTCTCTGTGTAGGGTTAAGTACACACACATACACACACACACAAATATGTATTTGCTGTATCCATATTCCATCAGAGGTCATCTGCACTTCATATGAAGGCCAAATGAAAATGCGGCATATAGCTTTTGAATTTCAGTCTCTTTTTGGTATAAATCTTCTGTCCCAGAACGTATATTCTAGGTAATCCCAATTGTTATCATTAAAACAATAGCAAACAAAAAGCAAACAAAACAAAAAGCAAACACAGAATCCTGAGATATTAATATAGCCATGCACACACTATTGTTCATGTCTCTTCAGTTCAATAGGAGCCCAGATACAGGAGAAAGAACATTGCCAGATTTCCTTGGACCCAAGCCCTGACAGTAGTTACTGGAGTTAGTCCAGCTCATCCCACACAGGCCCTGCCTCTTCCCATGTTCCCTCAGCTCCATTTCTCCTTTCCACCTCACTGACTCCTTGTCCTTTGGCTTTTCCCTTTAGAGTTTGAAATTCAAGCTGTCAGGTCTAATCATGACATCTGCCCACTGTGTATACAAAGGAAAAGGAAATGCCAGTGGGGACTGCCATTTCAGCTTACCACCATGATACCTCCTCTTGGAATCTGCAGATTTATGCACGACAGAGCAAAAAATGCAAACCACAGAGTTCGTTTTATGTTATGATAAGTTCACTCTGCATGTGCACAGCATTTTGTCTTAGCTTTTAAAGAGATGAAGAAGTTAGTGCAGTCATTAACATATATCTTTGCTCATCATAGGTATTTAAGGGATGCTTGATGCGTTGAATTATTAAATAGAACTTTAAAGGGCATTAGCTGATCGAAAGAATGGACACATTCAGAATGTGCCACTTTAGCCAAAAATAAGAACTAAGATGATGAGACAGATTTTATAGTGACCTACAAATAAATTTAAGCAGACTATTAATGTAATGAATGTAAATCATGTGATGTGATACTGAAATTAAATTTGAGCTATAGAAATGTAGGGTGACAATATCTTGGTAGAGTTAATGTGACTCAAGGGACATAAGAATTCAAAATGAAACATGGCAAGATACCTCTGGAAAGTTTATTAGAAACATTTGGAATGTGGTTCTTTGTCTCATGAGTTCAGGGATGATTTCTTTCACTCAGATCAAACATTGAGAGAATGGACCTGTAGTTTGGTAACAGACATGGCGTTTACAGTTTTGTACTGGTAACTTGTGTTTCATGGGATCATATTTTTTTGTGGCACTTTTAATAAACTGCATATTTCTCTTTTATGGTGAATGTTGGTTGTGTTCATGTAATTTGTTTTCTGTTAAAAAATCGAGAGGGGAGCCTGGGCACGTTGTCTCATGCCTGCAATTCCAGCACTTTGGGAGGCCGAGGTGGGCGGATCACCTGAGGTCAGGAGTTAAAGACCAGCCTGGCCAACATGGTGAAACCCTGTCTCTACTAAAAATACAAAAATTAGCCAGACTTGGTGACAGGTGCCTGTAATCCCAGCTATTTGGGAGGCTGAGGCAGGAGAATTGCTTGAACCCGGGAGGTGGAGGCTGCAGCGAGCTGAGATCACGCCACTGCACTCCAGCCTGGGTGACAGAGCAAGACTCCGTCTCAAAAAAAAAAAAATCGAGAGGGGGAAAAACATGGATATTTCTTTCACTTAAGCCTTTGAAGCTATCGTCGTTACAGTCCAGAACTTATCTGCGATAAAAATTGGATAATCCCCTGGGGCAGTTAAACGAAGTTGTAAACTAGCCCGGATGATCTGCAGGTAAAATCTGCAGATGTACTGCAGGCAGGTGAAATCCACTGCTTTGTCCTCTTTACAGGATACAAACCCCAAGCAGGCAGCAGGCAAGCACACACCTGCCGCAGCAGCTTGCTCTTTAAATGCACGGAAGGCAGGGCGATTCTGAATGGTCATCTACTCACAGGCTCATGTGAAAACTAGCCATTTTCCAGGCTCTGCACTTTATCCTTTCAGTGGATATTTTATTTAATCTCAAAATAAGGTATTTAATGTCAGTTTTAGATCTGCTCTATAATTCCTTAATCTTGCCCTACCGAGCCAATGTTTGGAAGAGTGAAGAGTTTCTAGTATTGCCTCCTCACTAGCTTGGGTATATTTTACTCTGGATTCTTTGTACTCGCAGTCACAGAATAAAGGCAGTCTCTAAGTTCCCTCTTAATTCTGACATTTTAGGTACAGGATTGTGTGAAATCAGAGGGAAGCTGAGTGCCAGTGTCTTGTGTCTCTTTGTGTCAGCAGCTCCACATAGCGGCCCTCATAAGCGTGTGCAAACACATGTGCAAATGTCTAAAGAGCATCCTAGAACATGCTATGGAAGAGGACTGCTCTTAGGGGCACAGCCATTACTCTACAGCAGGAGTTGGCAACTTTTCTTTTCCTGTAAAGGGCCAGGATAGAAAATATTTTAGCTTTGAGGGCCATAAGATCTCTGACAAAATGACTGAGTTCTGCTGCCATTAGCTGACAAGCAGCCATGGACCATACACAAAAGAGTGAGCTGGTTGTGTTCCAATTAGACTTTACGGACCTAAGTATTCTCAAGAATATCTCTAAGAGGCAAAATTGTATGAGCTAGAGATACTGGTTGAAATGTTGTAGTTCAAAGCCTGGTCTCTAGAACAAGAGTGCTGCTAGCTAAAGGACTTCAGAAGGTTACTTCACTTTTTGTGTGTTTTAGTTTGCTCAACTGCAAAATAAGCACAGTATAACATCTGTGTCATAGGTTACCGTGACAACTAAAAGAGTAAATATTTTGAAGCATGTAGAACAGTGGCCCATACTAAGCATTTTATTATTTTTTTTAGTAAATACAAAGCAAAAAAAATTTGATCATGTTTTGAAGAAGACAAACTGCTTATGCATGGAGAGAGTGAATTTTAACAGCCTTTAAAAAAATAGGACTTAATTTTAGATATTAAATCAGGATGACTAGCAAGGGGAGTATGCAATAGTTATGATAATGAGGATTAGAAAAAGGTTGTTAGATGGGATATAAAAAGCAAAAATTCTAAAAATATAAGGGAGATAATGTCAGGTTTGTTGAATTACCTGATTTAAAAGTGAGGCAGAGATGGAAGGAGGATGACTCCTCGGTCTCCAAGTTCGAGGGACTCGTGTGTGAGAGAAGCAGAAACTTTAATATAGAGCATGGAAGTGAAGCAGTTGATGTTGAATGACTAATATATTGGGCCATTCCATTAAAGCACTCCTCAGACTTACCCCTGAGCTGGGTTAGCTGTCTAGGCTTCAGTGCGTACCTCTAACACTGTATTTTCACACCGGTTATTTCAATAGTTGTCAGTTTATTGTCTTTCTCACACAATAGAATATGACTTCCTTAAAGTCAAAAGGGGAAAATGGATTCCTGCTGAGGTTCTTGATAAAGGGCCAGCAGAAATGTGGTGGCAAGTGTCGCATGGCTGAGGGCTGGAGGGTCCTTCTGGCACAACATGTCCCTAAATAGCTGCACTTCACAATGGTTAAATGGATGATAATGAAGGACTGATCGAGGCATGTTAATTTAGCTTAAGCTGTGCTGGCTGAGGTTGTGACTTATTCTAACTTATGCATTATACTAACCCACGTGTCTAAGAAGTCATGGAACACCGCCTTAGCCTCTCTTCTAGGCATTAAACAAAATGTGTGGCCACAGTGACTGATCGCTATGCAGTATTTGATCAGTTAGCTCTGAGCAGGAGACCCGGACCTTCATAAGGCAGGGTTCAGGAGTGGGGCTTCTGGGGAAGATATATACGACTGCAATTTTTAGAAAGGTAAGTCCGGAATGTGTGTGTGTGTATGTGTGTGTGTGTGGAATAAAGAGACAGGCGAACTAAGAAAGATGGAGATTCTCATCTATTTCTGCCTATCAATCCAAATTCCAAACATTCTAATTCCAAAGAAAACTGGAGACCTTAAAGACAATCCCACAGCATTTACTCAGAATGTGTCCCAAAATGACAGAGATGTTTTGAAAATGTATAGGAGCACTTTTAAGACAAGTGGAAGACAGATTATGAAGCTCCAGCATATAAATACAATTCTAGTTTAAAACAAAGAACCAAGAAAGTGCAAAAAAAGCAATGTTTAGAGTGGCTAGGGATGCGAGTTATTAGTTTGACTGTCCGTTCTGAGTTCCATGAAGGATTAAATAAATACACACACATACAGAGAAAAAAAAAGTTAAACTAACAATGAGTAAAATAGATTATCTATACAAGAATAGCAATTGTTATAATAGAATTCTCAACATCAACAATCTAGGGCAATAATCTAGGAAGTGAAGTAATAATACCTTTCAGATAACCGAGGGGCAAAAAATGTCAGGCTCTAGTCCCTACTCAGCTATATTATCATTCAACAAGGAACACGAAATAAAGATATATTCAGTAATGTAAGATGACCAATACAGTTTACAAACCACAGATACACACTAAAAGTACTACAAAAGGTAAACTTCAGTAAAAATCAAATAAACACAGACAGAAAATATTGGATTGAATGTCCATGCCATGCGGAGAAAAAAATGAACAGAAAAATGATTTTTAAAAATTTAACCAAATTGAATTCACTTGTGATCATGGAAACGCTAACGTTTCACATAAAAATGAGAGGAAATTGAAAGACAAAGAGCAAAGTTGAAATATACCAAGATTCTGAGGGGGCATGGTAGCTCATCTGTAATTCCACCACTTTGGGAGGCAGAGGCAGTGGATCGCTTAGCGCAGGAGTTCGAAACTAGCCTGGGCAACATGGGAAAACCCCGTCTCTACCAAAAATACAAAAACGTAGCTGGGTGTGGTGGTGTGCCTATGTGATCCTGGTTAATTGAAAGACTGAGGTGGGAGGACTGCTTGAGTTCAGGAGTTCAAGGCTGCTGTGAGCTATAAGCATAGGAGGCACAGGCTGCAGTGAGCCCTGAAGGTGACCGTGCCACTGCACTCCAGCCTGGGTGACGGAACAAGACTCACCTGAAAAACAAACAAGAAAACCCCAAGATTTTTGTAGTTTTGGGACAAGACTAGAAGTATTGAATACTGTCATACTTGGTTAGAAAAAATATAATGAACACATATTTATATGAATTATGAAATTATAAATTATGATATAAATTATAAAATAAATATTACAATTATAAAATTGTATAATTTATAAATTATATAAATTATAAAATTTATGTTATAAAATTATATTATATAAATTATAAAAATATATAATTAATACATATTTCCTAAAAGAAAAGCTTGAGTTTTTTTTTTTATTGTACTTTAAGTGCTGGTGTACACGTGCAGATCTTGCAGGATTGTTGCATAGGTACCCACATGCCATGGTGTTTTGCTGTCCCCGTCCCACTGTTACCCACATCAGGCATTTCTCCCAGCATTATCCCTCCTCACCCTTCCCACCCCCCCATCCCTCCCCTATTCCCCAACAGACCCCAGTGTGTGATGTTCCTCTCCCTGTGTCCATGTGTTCTCATTGTTCAACACCTGCCTATGAGTAAGAACATGCAGTGTTGTTTTTCTGTTCTTGTGTCAATTTGCTGAGAATGATGGTTTCCAGATTCATCCATGTCCCTACAAAGGACATGAACTCATCGTTTTTTATGGCTGCATAGTATTCCATGGTGTATATATGTCACATTTTCTTTGTCCAGTCCATCTATCATTGATGGATATTTGGGTTGGTTCCAGGTCTTTGCTATTGTAAACAATGCCACATTGAACATATGTGTACATGTGTCTTTATAACAGAATGATTTATAATCCTTTGGGTATATACCCTATAATGGGGTTGATGGGTCAAATGGAATTTCTATTTCTAGATTCTTGAGGAATCACCACACTGTCTTCCACAATGGTGGAACTAATTCACACTCCCACCAACAGTGTAAAAGTGTTCCTTTTTCTCCACATCCTCTCCAGCATCTGTTGTTTCCAGATTTTTTAATGATCGCCATTCTAACTGGTATGAGATGGTATCTCAATGTGGTTTTGATTTGCATTTCTCTAATGACCAGTGATGATGAACATTTTTTCATATGTTTGTTGGCCTCATAACTGTCTTCTTTTGAAAAGTGTCTGTTCATATCCTTTGCCCACTTTTGAATGGGTTTGTTTGCTTTTTTCTTGTAATTCTGCTTTAGTTCTTTGTAGATTCTGGATATTAGCCCTTTGTTAGATGGATAGATTGCAAAAACTTTTTCCCATTCTATTGGTTGCCAGTTCACTCTAATAATTGTTTCTTTTGCTGTGCAGAAGCTCTGGAATTTAATTAGATCCCTTTGGCTATTTTGGCTTTTGTTGCCATTGCTTTTGGTGTTTTAGTCATGAAGTCCTTGCCTATGCCTATGTCCTGAATGGTATTGCCCAGGTTTACTTCCAGGGTTTTTATGGTGTTAGGTCTTATGTTTAAATCTTTAATCCATCTGGAGTTAATTTTATTGTAAGGTGTAAGGAAGGGGTCCAGTTTCTGCTTTCTGCACACGGCTAGCCAGTTTTCCCAACACCATTTATTAAACAGGGAATCCTTTTCCTGTTGCTTGTTTTTGTCAGGTTTATCAAAGATCAGTTGGTTGTAGTTGTGTGGCATTACTTCTGAGGCCTCTGTTCTGTTCCATTGGTCTATATATCTGTTTTGGCACTGGTACCATGTTATTTTGATTACTGTAGCCTTGTAGTATAGTTTGATGTCAGGTAGCATATTGCCTCCGGCTTTGTTCTTTTTGCTTAGGATTGTCTTGGCTATGTGGGCTCTTTTTTGGTTCCATATGAAGTTTAAGGTGGTTTTTTCCAGTTCTGTGAAGAAGGTCAATGGTAGGTTGATAGGGATAGCATTGAATGTATAAATTACTTGGGGCAGTATGGCCATTATCATGATAATAATTCTTCCTATTCATGAGCATGGAATGTTTTTCTATCTGTTTGTGTCCTCTCTTACTTCCTTGAGCAGCAGTTTGTAGTTCTTAAAGAGGTCCTTCACATCCCTTGTTAGTTGTATTCCTAGGTATTTCATTCTCTTTGTAGCAATTGTGAACAGGCGTTTGCTCATGATTTGGCTCTCTGTTTGTCTGTTATTGGTGTGTAGGAATGCTTGTGATTTTTGCACATTGATTTTGTATCCTGAGACTTTGCTGAAGTTGCTTATCAGCTTAAGGAGATTTTGGACTGAGATGATGGGGTCTTGAAAGTATACAATCATGTTATCTGCAAATAGAGACAATTTGACTTTCTGTTTTCCTAATTGAATCTTTTATTTTTTTTTTCTTGCCTGACTGCTCTGGCCAGAAATTCCAATACTATGTTAAACAGGAGTGGTAGAAGAGGGCACCCTTGCCTTGTGCCAGTTTTCAAAGGAATGCTTCCATTTTTGCCCATTCTGTATTATTGGCTGTGGGTTTGTCACAAATATCTTTTAGTATTTTAAGATAAGTTCCATCGATACCTAGCTTATTGAGAGTTTTTAGCATAAAGGGCTGTTGAATTTTGTCAAAGGCCTTCGCTGCATCTATTGAAATAATCATGTGGTTTTTGTCTTTTTTTTTGTTTAAGTGATGGATTACATTTATAGATTTGTGTATGTGAAACCAGCCTTGCATTCCAGGAATGAAGCTGTCTTGATTGTGATGGATAAACTTTTTGATGTACTGTTGGATTTGATTTGCCAGTATTTTTTTTAAGGATTTTCACATCAATGTTCTTCATGAATATTGGCCTGAAATTTTCTTTTTCAGTTGTATCTCTGACAGGTTTTGGTATCAGGATGATGTTGGTCTCATAAAATGAGTTAGGGAGGATTCCCTCTTTTTGTATTGTTTGGAATAGTTTCAGAAGGAATGGTATCATCTCCTCTTTGTACCTCTGGTAGAATTCAGCTGTGGTTCTGTCTGGTCCTGGACTTTTTTTGGTTGATAGGCTATGAATTGCTGCCTCAACTTCAGATCTTGTTTTTGATCTATTCAGGGGTTCAGCTTCTTCTTGGTTTAGTCTTGGGAGAGTGTAAATGTCCAGGAATTTATCAATTTCTTTTACATTTACTGGTTTATGTGCATAGAGTTGTTTGTGGTAATCTCTGATG